>PITA01026347.1:0-22768 GCA_004023965.1 Spilogale gracilis
GGGGGAGGGGGAGGAGGAGGAGGAGGAGGAGGAGGAGGAGGAGGAGGAGAAGAAGAAGAAGAAGAAGAAGAAGAAGAAGAAGAAGAAGAAGAAGAAGAAGAAGAAGAAGAAGAAGAAGAAGAAGAAGAAGAAGTTTAATAACTTTAACCAGGGTATGAGAGAGAATGGGGGGAACTGTATGTTTCCCTTTCGTTCAACAGGAAAGTTTCAATAACCGTTTTAAGTAATCTACGGTTTGGGGACGAGGTAAAAGTCTGTCAAGCTTCCAAACATGATTTGACTAAGGAATGCCTGTGGCCTTCTCATTCTTAGAAATTAAAGGGCTTTCTGTTTATTATAAAGCTGATGCCTGAGGGGCCGGGGGGAGGGGTGTTTATTTGCTTTTGCAAGTTAATTTTGTTTTTTTTGTTTTTTTTTTTTTAGATTACACAAGGAAAGGCAGAACACTGCCGTGTCTATGATTGAACATGCAAAGTTGCCCAGCTCTCTGACAGGCATGCCTTCCCCGACCCCGCCTGCTGCTTCTCCACTTCCTGTGTAAATGGTGAGTGTATTCTTCTTATTCTTATTCTATATTTTTACACGAATACGAATGTCTGTATTTTAGACACACACACACGCACACACACACACACATGCATGCCTTTTTTTTAAGGAAACCATAGAGTATTCACCTGTCTTCAACTGTGTTTTAAACATCAACCTTTGTGAACCCACACAGCCCATCTCACACCTCCGAGCCTTTTTCTGAAGACACTCTTGCTCACTTAGAGCCACGTTCATTTTCCACTGCCTTCTAGAGGCCACTTCACATCTTCTCAAGGAAGCTTTCAAGCCTGCGAGAGAAGGCTCGCATCCTCTCTTGCCTGGAGGAAATAATGCTTTCATGCTTTGGAAACAGCATGACTGCACCCGTGCCCCATTCCAGTCGGAGTCCCCAACAGACAAATTATACTTTTCCTGTTCGCCGTGGCTTCACGTTCTGAGAACTAGAACAGTCCCCTGAGCCAGAGAGAGAAAACAGTCATAATTTTTACAAGGTGCTGTGCCCCTGATGGAGGCAGAGGTTTGACCACAGTGACAAACTGCTCAGCTCCAACCCGCCTGCCTGGAAAAGCATCTGTTTTCTTGCCCTTGCCTGGTTACTAGTGGGTTTTGTCACTTGATTCATAAAGATGAGATTGCTGAAAACAACAGGCGGCCATAAGGCTCCAGGAAATATAATAGCATATAGCTCCTTTCTGAGTTGTGTGTGTGTGTGTGTGTGTGTGTGTGTGTGTGCGTGCAATGCACGCGTGTTTCCCATGCACATTTACAGCAGCAGCACTTGACCTGGAAAGATGTTCTGCCCAGGAGAGGCAGGGATCTCCCCGGCAGCAGATAAACCCGCCCAGGGGACAGAACCCGGCCCGCTCAGCTTCATTGACTCCTTCATTCATCCAGTCAACAAGCACCAGCCCCCTCTTTTAAAATAGCCGCGTGGTTACAGAGTCACCCCAGGGATCAGATCCCTGATTCAAAGCCACCCTCCGCCACGCACAGCACTAGCCCTAAGACTTAGTCGCTTAGTCTCTGTATGGCGCAGCTCTGAAGGAAGGAAAAATGCACGTGCAGATATCTTACCCAAATCCTTAGAACCGAATAGGGCTGGGAATTCAGAATGTTCATATTTCAAAAACGTGATCTGGTGCTTATGCTGTGTTACACAGGATTCCCCAGAGGGGCCCCGGGCTAGCACCCCGGAATCGGCCTCATCCGTGTGTCTGCAGAGAAACATACAATGGTTGAATTTGTGAGATAAAGATAAACAGCCAAGAGCTTCACATCATTCAAGTCATATTTTGTAGCCACGTGAGTCAGGTCCGATCATTTTGCTGCCAGATTTATTTTTTTAAAAGGTGGCTTTTCGAAAATGAACTTCTGGGACTTCATCAAAATAAAAAGCTTCTGTACCGCAAAGGAAACAGTTAACAAAACAAAGAGGCATCCCACAGAATGGGAGAAGATATTTGCAAATGACACTACAGACAAAGGGCTGGTATCCAAGATCTATAAAGAACTACTCAAACTCAACATCCAAAAAGAAGATGAACACATCAAAAAATGGGCAAGAGACATAAAGAGGCACTTCTCCATAGAAGATATACAAATGGCTAACAGACACATGAAAAAATATTCAGCGTCACCAGCTATCAGGGAAATTCAAATCAAAACCACACTGAGATATCACCTTACACCAGTCAGAATGGCCAAAATTAACAAGTGTTGGAGAGGCTGCAGAGAAAGGGGAACCCTCTTACACTGTTGGTGGGAATGCAAGCTGGTGCAGCTGCTTTGGAAAACAGTGTGGAGATTCCTTAAAAAATTAAAAATATGGACGCCTGGGTGGCTCAGACCTTAAGCGTCTGCCTTCAGGTCAGGTCATGATCCCAGAGTCCTGGGATTGAGCCCCACATAGAGCTTCCTGCTCAGCAGGAAGCCTACTTCTCTCTCTCACTCCCCCTGCCTGTGTTCCCTCCCTAGCTGTGTTTCTCTCTGTCAAATAAATGAATAAAATCTGTAATAAATAAATAAATAAATAAATTTAAAATTTAAAAATAGAGCTACCCTATGACCCTGCAATTGCACTACTGGGTATTTACCCCAAAGATACAGATGTAGTGAAAAGAAGGGCCATATGTACCCCAATGTTCATTGCAGCAATGGCCACAATTGCCAAACTGTGGAAAGAGCCAAGGTGCCCTTCAACAGATGAATGGATAAAGAAGATGTGGTCCGTATATACAATGGAATACTACGCCTCTATCAGAAAGGATGAATACCCAGCTTTTGTAGCAACATGGACTGGATTGGAAGAGATTATGCTGAGTGAAATAAGCCAAGCAGAAAAAGTCAAGTATCACATGGTTTCACTTACTTGTGGAACATAAGGAATAACATGGAAGACAGTAGGAAAAGGAAAGGAAATGTGAACTGGGATAAATCAGAGAGGAAGATGAAGCGTGAGAGACTGTGGACCCTGAGAAATAAACTGAGGGTTTTGGAAGGGAGGAGGTGGGGGGATGGGGCGCCTGGTGGTGGGTATTGAGGGCACGTACTGCAAGGAACACTGCGTGTGGGGCATAAGCAATGAATCATGGAACCCTGAAAAAGTAAAATAAACTATTATTACTAAATAAATAAACAAATAAAAAGCTGGCTTTTGGAATTTCAGGTTTGTGGACCCTGAATGGCATCTACCTTAGGGAGTGGTAAGGAGGATTAAATGGGACAATACCTATAAAACGCACTTGTGAAATGCTTGGTGAGTATCCGCTGAGTATCCCACTCTGACCGGCCTCTGCACAGGAGCAGCTGAGCAATAACCACAACAAGGTCAGCACCTGTTTTCCAAAAAAGGATCAATATCCTTATTTTGTGGACTATCCAATCTGTATCACAACTGAGCTCTACTGGAGTAGACCAGAAGCAGCCATGGACAATACATGAGAAAATGAACACATCTGTGTTCCAATAAAACTTTATTTACAAAAAGGGACAAGAGGCCGAATTCAGCCCACAAGCTGTAGTTCATGAGCCCCTGATGAAAACAGACATGACTCTAGCTCTTCATGGTGTTTGCATTGGAGGGCAGAAGGTAATCAACTCATTAAATCAAATCATAAAATAAATGTCCAATCTGATTGTGATAGATATTAAAAGGACATAGAGCGTGCATGTAGCAAGATTTGTAGGCAATCCATGTGCACCTTAAAGTCTCTGAGGTGCTGGACTGGTCCACTCATTCCTTCCAGAGAACAGGGCTTAGCACAGCTCCCAGTCAGTGAGAACTAATTTAATCCTTATAACTCTTCTAAAAGGTGGGTCTCATGATCCCCATTTCACAGATAAGGAAACTGAGGCTCTGGGGTTTAAATCACTGATCTCATCACCAATTTTGCATGTTCTAGAATAAAGTTTTACACTCAAGTCTTCAGAATCCTAAGCCTGCACTCTTAACCACAGGTTTTTTTTTTTCTTGCTTTGTGAGAAATAAGAGGAAATAGTCTCCCTTCAGTGAAATCTCCAGGAAAGGAGGCAATATTGCCCGAAGCCAACAGTTCTCAAATGTTTTGGTCTCAGTACCGCTGAACACCCTTCAGAATTACTTAAGAGAAGTGCCTAGCTAGCTCAGTCGGTGGAGCACAAGACTCTTGATTTTGGGGTCATGAGGTCCAGCCACACTGGGTGTGGAGCCTACTTTTTTTTTTTTTAAGATTTTATTTATTTTTGTCACAGAGAAAGAGATCACCATAGGTAGAGAGGCAGGCAGAGAAAGAGGAGGAAACAGGCTCCCCGCCGAGCAAAGAGCCCAATGTGCGGGCCTCGATCCCAGGACCCTGAGATCATGACCTGAGCCGAAGGCAGAGGCTTAACCCACTGAGCCACCCAGGCGCCCTGGAGCCTACTTTAAAAAAAAGAAGTTAAAAAAATTCTTTTTAGAAATTACTGATGACCCCAAAGAGCGTTTCTTCATCAAAGTTAAACCCATCTATATCTAACTACTCAAAATTAAGTCTGAGAAATTTTTGAAATGTTAATTTTTTAATCCATTTAAAAACAACAGTAACAAACCTCTTACATATTAACATCAATAACACTTTTATGAAAAATAACTATCCCTCCCACCATTTAGTCAGTAGATTGGCTTTGGTTTTACATTCTCACAAATGCTTTTAGTGTTCAGCTTCCTACAAGGCGTCTTTCAGGGTCGTTGAATTTCACACATTATACAGTCCCTGGAAAACACACCGGAATGGGCGAAAGAATGGCGGTGAAGACAGAAAAGAACATTTTGCCACTTGGCCCAGCTTGGTGCAAGATTGATTCCTCCCGCCGGTTCTGAGGGAGAAACGGTGCAGCTGGGAAATGACATCCAGAGTCATAGTGAGATGGGCCTGTGAGAGACAGCACCCATGTCACCTCAGGGCTCGAGACCAGGGACCAGCAAACTCCTGCCATGGGCTGAACCACGCTGCCACCTGCTAGTCTAAGGGCCCACGAGCTACGAACCCTTTTACCTTTTAAAACGCTTGTATAAGTGATGACGCCTCTTGCAACGTCAAACCTTCAATAGCTATCTGGCCCTTGACAGAAAAAGTTTGTCAGACCCTGGTGTGAACCCTGCTGTCAGCACCGGGCCTGGATGTTGGGTTCTGCTATCGGAACCACCATCCAGGCCGCCAATGATCACAGAATGCTGGTGTGACAGGCCACTAGGGGGGACCCCACAGGGCCCTGCGTTAGTTCTGAGCCTCAGCAGGTTCCAAGCCAGAGCCTGGGGCCGCTGCCTCTGACTGGCTAGTCTGACCAGCGTCCACGCCCTCGATGCAAGGGGCACTGGAAATCAATTTTCTACGTTTTCCACTTTGCGGTGAAAGGCGACCTCTGCTTTTTACCAACAACCAAAGGAGGCCTACTCCCCAGATTTAGGAAGTAGATTCAGGCGGTGGGTGAATTATTTAAAAAAAAAAAAAAAAAAAGGATAAACACACTCTACCTGATAAGGAAACATCGTCTCAGAACTTTCTCTGCTGGACACAGTAGAGCAAGACCTCTGCTAACGAGCTTTCCATTGAGATCAGTCTGCACTGGCCAAAGACCATAGTTAACATCATTTTCCAATGTTCTCATCTGAGTGTGAGATTTTTGAACTCTTACAAGTGTTCTTAATTTCCTAGAGGAACCTAAGACAAAAGACTCAGACTCCTGGAATATTACATTAGTGTGGGCAGCACCGCTGGCGGCTGCGGCTCTCACAGGCTCTGCCTCTGTCTTTCAGGAAAAGGACTTTGGCTCTGGATCTTACCTGAAAATCAGAATGAGGATCACAGCAGATAATTTACTGAGAGCTCACGACGCATGGATGCTGGGTAGTTTCACCTGCCTGGCTTCCTCACCTGCCATGAGCTCCATTATGCCCATTTTACAGATGCAGCAACTTCTTTTGTCTCCGGAGAGCAAAACCAGTAGCGCCAGAGTCTGCCCAAGGGCGCAGTTGCAGAGCATTAGGAACTTACCCACATTCACAGGGCTAGTAAGCCACAGACTACCCTTGAACCCAGCCAGGTTCCTGAGAGCGGGGCCTAGGATACGTTTCCTACTCCATCTGCGCTCATTTCCCGATCCGGGCCTCTGCCTCGTGGAGTCACGGGAAGCCACAGCTCACAAAATAAAACAATCTCAAATATATCATCTCGCTTCCTGCAGTAAATGCTGCAGCAGACACAGGTGGCTACCTCTCATTACAGAGTCTACTTGAAAATACTTCCGTATCATCCATGTGAGAAGCCATCCACGCAGTTCCGTTAGGGGAAACTCCGCAGGAGTGAGGCTAACAGGTGATGGAGAAGGCACTGCTTGGGGATAGCTAGCAAACAGCACGGCGGAAAGGACCACGCTCAGGCAACTGCTATGATATGGGCTTCTTGCAATTCGGAAACCGGGTTTTCAGCGGTGAAACCAGTGACTGATGATAATTAGTATGATGACATTAAAATGGGTTCCTGTCGGTAAAATTAAAGGTATTTGAGACATGTGAGTTGACTAGAATGCATTATAGGATACAACAATCTGTCCTTTCCTTACATCCGTCCCCACTTCTTCTCTGACTGGTCCTGCATCCAGGCACGTGTCAGGATTTCTGACTGCATCATGCTGACCAGATAGCACAGAATCTGGCTTTTGCAAGTAGTGTTATGCCTGCCCTGGGTGAACCTTTCATCAGGATGTGACCAGAGCCCCCAAAAGAATATCAAGCTTCCAGAATAGGGTTTGTTTGTGTTTTTTTTTAAGATTTTATTTATTTATTTGACACACAGAGAGAGAGATCACAGGTAGGCAGAGAGGCAGGCAGAGAGAGAGGGGGAAGTAGGCTCCCCACTGAGCAGAGGGCCCGATGTGGGCCTCGATCCCAGGACCCTGAGATCATGACCTGAGCTGAAGGCAGAGGCTTAACCCTCTGAGCCCCCCAGGCGCCCCCAGAATAGGTTTTATAAGCTGTTTTGTGCCCGCTCTACTAATGAATGTTTGGTGATTAGAATAGCAAAATTTGCATAGACTAGATTTTATGCTAACTTGTAGCTAGGCTGTGGGGGGACGCCCACATCGGCCAGAAAGAACCAAAGAATGGTTCTATGTCAAATCGGCTTAGATCACAACAATTTACCTAGTACCCAACACCCCACCCATGTCTGCCTTCCTACAAGAATCCCTGTTGGTTCAGCTCCTTAGTGGTATATCCAGAGATGGGCCCAGGACCAGGGACCAGGATATGAACCATGATTAGTCTAAACCAAACACCAGCAAACTATGGCCCCCAGGTTGCATCTGGCCCTTCACCTGGTTTTGTAAATAAAGTTTTATTAGAATACAGCCCCACCCACTTATCTATGGAAATAGCAAATTGAGTAGCTGGCACAGAAACTGCATGGCCCACAAAATCCAAAGTATTTGTTATGTGGCCCTTTATAGAAAGTGTTTTACAACCTCTGGTATAGAGCAATGTTAGTCCAAGTATGTTCTATGGACTAGATGCGTCAGCATCACCCGAGAGCCTCTAGAAATGGAGAGTCTCACTCATCACCCAGACCCAGCCTGGAATCAAATTCTTTAGAGGGTTAAACTTCCCATAAAGGAGAAAAGCTATCTTCCCATAAAGGAGAAAAGCTACCACTCACCCTTCATCCGTTAGAGCTGAGTGCATTGCTGCCCAAACTAAACACAGGTTCTGTTAGTAGTGAAGAAGAAATAACCCATTTGCCCTTAGGGCCCATTCTCCTTTGGTTACAGAATTTTAACATAGAAAAACTGATCCCCAAATGCCAAGAGTTTATATGTTAGTATTAAGGGTAATGGAACAAGGGATGTCACTGGAGGTAGGCAAACTCAGTTTGATGCACTCACCTTACCTCCTGAACTTTGGGTTTCTTAAATGTAAAATAAGAACAGTAATTTCAGATATAATGTTTGTATCTCCTGGGATCAATGCAGCCACAAATAATGGAATAGACTGCAAAAAGAGACAAGTTATGGTCTAACAAACATGAAATCTGGAGATAAGGAGTTAGAGCACTGCATAGAAAGACTAACAGTGTCACCAAACATTTAGCCTCTCTTGGGGCACCTGGGTGGCTCAGCCAGTTAAGCGTCTGCTTTCAGCTCAGGTCATGATCTCAGGATCCTGGAATAGAGCCCCAGGTCACTGGGCTTCTTGCTCAGCGGGAGTCTGCCTCTCCCTCTCCCTCTGCCACGCCCCCTGCCTGTGCTCTCTCTCCCTCTCAAATAAATAAATATAAAAACAAAACAAAACAAAAAGACTTGGGTGCCTGGGTGGCTCAGTGGGTTAAAGCCTCTGCCTTCGGCTCAGGTCATGAGCTCAGGGTCTCGGGATCGAGGCCCTCATCAGGCTGTCTGCTGAGCAGAGATGAAGAAATGCTTCCTCCTCTCTCTGCCTGCCTCTCTGCCTACTTGTGATCTCTCTCCCTGTCAAATAAATAAATAAATAAATACATAAATAAATAATCTTTAAAAAAAAAAAGAATTAATTGAATGCAAGGGTGAACAACCAGCAACCAGACCTCCTCTTAGAGGGGAAAAATGTGTAATATGGGATCAGGACTTTCTGGTCATCCCATCACGTATCAGCTGGGAAACTTCATGCCCCAGGACCTTATTGCTCATGTGGAGAAAATAAAAAAATAATGTCTTCCCTTATAAAGCTATGTTGGCCTTATCGTCAGAACTCTTCAGTCTACACTGCCTGGCATGTGGAAGACCCAGAAGACACTGTCATTAATTTCGCTCACTAACTTTTTTTAAAAACCTGGATGTGTAGGGTGCCTGGGAGGCTTTAATCCTCTGCTTTTGGCTCAGGTCATGATCTCAGGGTCCTGGGATGGGGCCACATTGGGCTCTCTGCTTGGCAGGGAGCCTGCTTCCTCCTCTCTCTGCCTGCCTCTCTGCCCACTTGTGATCTCTCTCTCTCTCTCTCTCTCTCTCTCTCTCTCTCTCTCTCTCTCTGTCAAATAAATAAATAAATAATCTTTTTAAAAAAAACCAAAAACCTGGATTTGTAGCTATATTCATCAATCCTAGAGACCTTTGAAAAACTGAGCCACCTAAAATCTTAGCTTACATGGCAACATGAATCAATTTTCAAGATCTCCAATTTTTGTTAGTAGGAAAGGAGAGAAGGTAACCGCCAGTGCTCTTAGTGATCATTCTCCTTTGGTTACAGAATTTCTACGTTTATGACCAAAGCTCCACATGCCAAGAGTATGGATATTACTACCAAATCTGGTAGCTTCTACCTTAACAACTTATTCAACTTGCAGTTTTGGAAATAACATATACAGGGGGGCAGGGAATGTATGTCTCCTGAAACACTGTATTTCATTTCTTCATTATTTTGGAAATTACCCTAGAAAGTTAGGTCTTCAGATAAGTGTTTATTTACATGCAGTTTTGTTAAAGTTGATAAGGCAATGAAGGTTTTTCAGTCCGTTTTAAATTTAGGATACAGACACTTTCAAATTTGGAGACCCAAAAAAGAGATAAAGGAAGAAAAATTTCTTTGTTTTTAATATTCTGGGGCCCTTAACAGATTCAGTTTTCCAATAACCATTTCTACTTCTGGTATTTTAGATTATTTAGTATTTAGATTTAGGGGCGTCTAGGTGGCTCAGTAGGTTAAGCGTCTGCTTCAGCTCAGGTCTTGATCTCGGAGTGGATGGAGCCCTGCCTGGGGTTCCTTGCTCAGTAGGGAGTCCGCTTCTCCCTCTCCCTCTCACTCTCCCTCTGTGCTCTGTCTCTCTCTCACACACATGCATAAAATCTTTTTAAAAAATAAAAAATAAGGGGCGCCTGGGTGGCTCAGTTGGTTAAGCGACTGCCTTCGGCTCAGGTCACGATCCCGGAGACCCGGGATCGAGTCCCATATCGGGCTCCCTGCTCCACGGGAAGCCTGCTACTTTCTCTCTCACTCCCCCTGCTTGTGTTCCCTCTCTGGCTGTGTTTCTCTCTGTCAAATAAATAAAATCTTTAAAAAAAAACATAAAAATAAAAAATAAAAAATAAAATAAAAAAATAAAAAGGCACTTTGGGAACAGAAGGAATCATGAGGTTAAGTGCATTGGCTTGGGTGATCTAGAACAAGGATCTGCACTTTTTAGTGTAAAGGAATTGATAGTAAAGTTTCAGGCTTTGCAGGGCCTAGTGTCTTTGCCATTGTCACTTAAGAGCCATCCTAGGTGATATACAACCAAATGAATATGGCTGTATTCCAATAAGACTTTATTTACAAAAACAGGAATTAAGGGTGCCTGGGTGGCTCAGTTGGTTAAGTCACTGCCTTTGGCTCAGGTCATGATCCCAGAGTCTCAGGATAGAGATCTGCATTGGGCTCCCTGCTCAGCAGGAAGTCTGCTTCTCCCTCTGGCCCTTGCCCAACCCATCTTGTGCTCTCTCATTCTCCTTCAAATAAATAAATAAAATCTTTTAAAAAACAAAAACAAACAAACAGGTATTGAACTGGATTCAGCCATCAGGCTGTAATTACTAACACTTGATACAGAATTATATTCTGCCTCTACCATTTCCTCGTTGGGAGTTTGGCCCATTCTCCATTCATTTGCAAAATGGACAAAATAACTAGGGTACCTCATTTGGCTTCCAGGATAAAATGGATCCGTGTATAAATTATTCCATGTAAGAATTCTGTAAATGTGGGGCGCCTGGGGGCTCAGTCGTTAAGCCTCTGCCTTTGGCTCAGGTCATGCTCCTGGAGTCCTGGGATAGAGCCGGGCATCAGGATCCCTGCTTGGCAGGAAGCCTTCTTCTCCCTCTCTCATTTCCCCTACTTGTGTTCCCTCTCTATCTGTGTTTCTCTCTGCCAAATAAATAAATCTAAAACAAAAAACAAAAAACAAAAAACAACTATAAATGTTACTTCCTATTTGTAGTATTATTCTCATCTTACAGTAAAGAAAGCCATCTGCCTGACTCATGCGGTTACGAAGGGTCACACTCAACTGTACCAGGCAGCCTCCCGAAGAGGTGCCCATTGTCTGGGGACTTTAACTTTGTACTCCTTAGCTTTTGGCTAAAAATGCCTTTTCCCTCTTTCCTAAGCAAGTCCGTTCAAGGGAGGGTCCAGGGGGGATAAAAGAGGAGACGTAGCTGACCCAAGTAGACTGGGCTCATGGGGAGAAAGAGAATTCTGCCCCTACTACGTCCTCCTTCTGCCCCAAGCTCATCTCCTTTTTGGTGGAAGGCGCGATTTTACCCCATCTCGTCCTAAGGCTCAGGCTGTCCTGGGAGTGCCTCTGAACCGGTTCCCTCACACACGGCCTCCCTCACGCGAGCACCTTGACAAAGCCAACGTTTATTTACTCCATCAGACACCATCATCACAAAGGAAAAAGATCTTCTGGGATATTGTTTTCCTATTTTCTGTGGAACAACTTTCCTGCACTGAGTTACCCACTTAAGTTTTTAGGATTTCTGGCATCAGGCAGTTGGCTTTGTCTCTCATTTCTTTTGTGCTGATTGTCAAATGCCCACATATTATTTACACCTCCCTTTCTCTGGGGCTTCTAATCCCTCCCTTTCTTATTACTAGCATTTCTTCCTGGACCTCGCCTCCTTTTTTCCAACCAGCAGGAGAGCTCCCAAGCCTCCAGATAAACAGTAAACAAGCTTGTGAATTTCAATGACAAATACGGCAGGCGCTATATTTCCCGGCCCCACATAATTTTTAACTTGGGGATGGTAACTTCTTTGGTTTTCCTGCTCTGAACATTGGCAGGCCTGGTTCCTCTTTCATTTTGGCCTTGTTGCATCTCTTCCTGAATTAAATTTTTCAATTAGCTTGCTTGTTACAAGGCTTAAGGAGCTGCCTTCCTCTTTAACTCAAATTTCCTTCTTCCCCGGGCGTAACAGAAATTTGCTGTACACACTGCAAGACAAAGAACAAAAAGACCTCACTAGCTGAGCAAAATGATTCAGTTGTATACATGATTTCACCAGGTTTCCAACTGTATAATGAAATCAGACTCCTCCCCCGGGAGGGGAGTTCCCTCCCCAACCTACTGCACTCACAAAATCCCACCCTCTTCTTTCCAAGGACACACTTTGTTCTAAATCCCCAAGGTTTCACTCTTGCGCACAAAAAAGAACAGGAAGCTGCACCTAAATTATAAAAGTGAGCTGCTATCCTTCTCTGAACCCACCATGAAAAGAGTAGAGGGGACAGAATTACACAACATATAACAGGCGTTTGTAACACAGGCACGGGACGCTAACGCAATAATCTTAGCAAGGCTGGCCCCTGGGTGGGGTTGGGTGTGTGTGTGTGTGTGTGTGTGTGTGTGTGTGTGTGAAAGGGAAATAGGACTTTTTTTTTTTCCTTTCTCATGAGCCTCTCTCAAGCTGGAGGGAAGATTAAAAACTACAGGAAAGGGCACGTGTTCATAATAGATTTTTAATGGGTTATTAATTCTCTGTTTTAAACCCTCATTTAAAAAAAACCTTAATTCTATCAATTCTCCTTCGGATTAAGGCAATTTAAGGACCGGTGTGGATTAAAGCTGCTGCTCTCAGAGAGCAGTGAGTGTTTTGTGCAAAGAATCACAGGGTGTGCATTACACCAGGTATTTATTAGACCCATGTTTACAGAAGCAAAGACTGAAATCCACCCCAAGTCCATCGGGGGGACAAATAAAATACAAGGAACATCATTTGAAGAAATACTATGCCACCATTTAAAAGTCCATTACTTTTAACATGAAATGCTCTCCAGAGTGAAAAACGCATGTTAAAAACAAAGAAAGGTGTATTTGATATACATATATGCTGATCTATGCGTAGACTATTTCTGGAATGATACACTGAAAACTGCTACTGCTGATTGTTTGTGGGGGAGGGAGAAGATTTACCCTTCCCTACAAACCGTCTGATTTGAATCTCCCCCCAACCAGAAGCATGTATTACATTTTCCCCAAAATTTGTAGCTAATTTTTTAAAACTGCATGTCAGCGTAGAAAATTGCCCGTGATACTTTAAGTGAAAAAAAAGTTGTACAAGTGTCTGTAAATATGATTCTCGTGGTATATTTAAGAAAAAGAGTTTATGTATATACATACACATGTTCTCTCTCTATATATATATATTTATGCACACTTGCAAATTAATGGAACATGTCAGAAAGGATATGTGTCATACTATTAAAAGTATTTATTAGCTATCTCTCTAAGCTTATGAGCCAGCAGAGATGAATAAAGGGAAAGAGGAACTTTTGACTTTTTTAATCTAGATTTTACATTATTTGATCCTTTTAGAGAGATTATGTATTGTTTCTATTTTAAAATTTTGAAAACTAAAACAAGAGTCGCCTGACTGGCTCAGTCTGTGGAACATGCAACTGTTTATCCCAGGGCCATGAGTTCAAGTCCCTCGTTGGGCATAGAGCTTACTTAAAAAGAAAAGAAAAAGGAAAAAGCTAAAATGGGAAAATAAGAAAAGGAAATGGTCAAATATTGACCCACCCACATGAGAAATGCGGGCCATGGCTTTTCGGGGAAATGAAACTCCCAAGAATGTTCAAGGTAAATTTCTGCCTTTTGCCTCCTTAACAAATAAGATATTATACATTATTAGATACGCCAGAGGTTCTTCTCCTTCCCCTAAATGTTGCTGGCACTGCTCCAGATTGCTCTCCGAGGTGGTGTCTTTGTTTCAGCCAGCCCGCCAGGAGAAGCAGGAGTCTTTGCCTTCGGGGACAAGGAAAAGCAGAGTCAAGCAAAAGGCCTGACTCAGTAGAAGCAGGACTCATACTTGTATTTACTTTCCTGCCTTGCACAGTTGAGCCCCACTTGAATGATTTCATTAACAAGTATGAAGTTCCTTGACGACAAAATCCTGATTTGGGCTGTCTGCTGTTTTCAGTTATGCTGCCGTCCTGCGAACGGGCTTCTGTTTAAGTCATATTTGATAAGCTGCCTCCAATGTGATCCCCTGGAAATACCCTATCCCTCCTCAATTAGCTCCAGGAAGACCTCTGTTACATTTCCTTCTGCCTTAGGCATGCGCAAAAATGATGTCGGAAGAGACGCCCTGGAAAGAAGATTGTTGAGAAAGTCTTTATGTGAGCCCCAGTTTCCAGGCATTTACACCGCAAGTTACCTCCTGAGATAAACACATTTTGCAAGTGAGCATGATGTGTTTTCTGGGATTGATAATAAGCACATTAGGTCAAACAGCAGCCCCAATCATTTCTGCAAGAGCTCTTTTCCGGCTAGGGAATGCCAGGAGAGAAGTTTACAATGTATCCAACTTCCAGCATTTCAGGGAGGGTTTGTCTCTGGGGCAGCTTTTTCTTGTTTCTGAAGTTCTGTTGGAAGCTCTCCTGCGCCCTCTCCAACAGCCATTTGGAAATTCTCAGCATTTGATGTATGACCTCAGAAATTATTTTATTCAGGAGCAAGGGGTTACATTTGGAAGTCAAATTTTTGCCAGTGAGGATGGTGACCAGCAATCTCTGATTTGAAATTGGAAGGGGGAAGGGGGCAATCTGTCACGCCCTCTCTTCCTCATTGACAGATGGAGTTTCTTCTTATTTTGGATGCCTTGAAATTACAATGGCTGTGTCTTCAGGTATATTATCTAAGACATCATTTAGACTCCTTTAAATTTGCGTGGAATGTTAAAGGGAGCGTTGACTATCTTTCAGGATTCAAAAAGGATCCACCGGCTATTGTCGACCGCCTCAGTGTCTGATTGACTAGTAGAAAACGCATCTCCATGGGAACAGATAAATGTCTGCTTTTCATGCCGTGAAATAACCAACTCAGCCTGCGGAGCCTCACCAACCTAGCACTTTATTTGGGCGGCTCTAAGCAGCCTCTCTCTTTTCATGTTCAGCCAAATTATCTGCCAGAATTTCTTTTCAAGTCTAGGGAAAGAAAAAAAGAGAGAGAGAGAGAGCTTCCTTCCCCCTCCCCCTTCTGCATGGAGTTAATTACTGTATTTTCATCTGGGAGGGTGGGAAAAAATACACACTGAGCTGAAATCACACACAAAACAAGGCTGGCATGTTCTGTCTGCTTGTTGTCTATGCTGTTGGTAATTTTTTTTTAAGGTATGGTGGTCTGCTGCTGTATTTGGGTCATCTAGGGGAGGGTGACCATACAGCCTGGGAGGCAGACCTGGGGCAGGCTGTTTCGGACTGTTTGTTTACGTTTGTGCCAGTATGGGGCTGTGTGACCTGAGGCAACTGGGCAGCAGCTCTGATTTCATACTGTGATCTGAGATAGGGACGTAAGGGGAAGGATAGGAAAAACGGCTGAAGAGTCTCAGGTATCTGCCTTCCCTCCCCCCTAGAGCCCCCAACATCTGCCATTTTAACTCCCTGATCACCGATCCAATGTCTGTGCCAGCAAAATTCGAGAACAGCTCTCGGGAGAGCTGGGGCTTTCTCGGGTGATTCCAGGCACTTTTGCTTCTGTTCCCGGTTAAAAATACCACCGGAAGCAGCATTTTCTGATGAGATTGTGGCACTTCCAATCCAGTTTCTGAAGCAGAGAAAAAAAATAAATGAAAAGGGGGAAGAAAAATAGAGGTGAAATGTACACACACGTCATCACACAAGGTCAAAACCCTAAAGAGGGAAATATCTTAGCCTGTTTGATTCTAAAACCGGATTCAGGAATATGTGCAGATTCCTTATTTTGCTGGAATCCATTCACCGTTTCTGTTATTTTCTCCTTCCCTGTTTCAGCTGTTGGTGCCTTTGTCTCTCTTCTTCCTCAGCACTTCCTCCCACCCACCCAGCAAGTCTGAGCAGGAAACGTTTAAAGACCAGTGAACTGCAAACCCACTAGGCATTTTTCAAAAGAATCCAGGTTAAAGATACCTTCAGTCAAGATGTAGCAATCAAGTCTCAATTCCAGCTCTTCTGCGGACGTGATTCCTAAATATCGAAACCCCAGTGGTCTTTATCTGGACCAGCTGCTTCTGATGTCTAGAAGGAATGTGGCACATCAAGTGTGTGAACACTGCCTCTATTGTATCCAAACAGGCTGATTGAAGCCTGGATAATTGGCATGTAACCTTCTCTATTAATAGTGCAGACAGATATGTGAATTAGCTGAATCCCTCCGACATATGTCATGCATTAGCTGGAGGAGGCCTACAATTCTCCAAACATCTCGGCTAACTATTACACCAATAATTAGGCTTTAGAACTTGATAACTTTGGGGGGAAATCAATAAATAATGGCAAAGCTCCCTACTGCCTCTAAATAAGAAGTGCCTCTGTAATGTTATTACATTTGGGGTTTGAGGGCTTGGGGATTTGAGGTGTGCGCGTGCGTGCGTGCGTGCGTGCGTGTGTGTGTGTGTGTGTGTGTGACAGGGAGTTTCTGGAGGAGACTGGTAAATTTGGGAAGGCTTTGTTTGGCTTCTATAGTCAGCAGAGTATTGAATAACAGCGTCCACTTGTCATGTCCTGTTTAAACATCTTGTAGAGGAATAAACCCTGAATGAGGCTATTTAGAACTGTACGTTTCTAAATAGTTGGTTGAGCTCACATCAATTCCTAAGACTATGTGGGCTGATGGTTAAGAGCATAAACTGCAGTCAAATCACCTAGGTTTGAAATGCCCCAACATACTTGTAGCCCTGGCACTTGTTTAACCTCTCCATGCCTCAGCTTTCATATCTGGAAAATGGGCAGAATAAATATTCCTACCTCATTGGGACTTTTTTTTGTTTTTTAAGATTTTATTTATTTGACAGAGAGAAACACAGCGAGAGAGGGAACACAAGCAGGGGGAGTGAGAGAGGGAGAAGCAGGCTTCCTGCCGAGCAGGGAGCCCGATGTGGGACTCGATCCCGGGTCTCCGGGATCATGACCTGAGCTGAAGGCAGTTGCTTAACCAACTGAGCCACCCAGGTGCCCCCTCATTGGGACTTTGTAAAGATTTAATAAGTTGTTATTTGTAAAGTGTTCAAGCAATACAGAATGTATTTACTTAATAAATAAAGTATTAATAAAGTATTAAGTGTTAATAAAGAAATTACATATTTATTTATAAATAGGCACTGAAACTGTTTTTCGAACTGCAGCTTGTAACCTGTCAGTTACTGGTGAGAGCAGTTCAGTGAACCCCAACTAACACTTTTGGGATAGGACAGGATAAGACAAGGTAGGACAGGACATGGGACACACAGGAAGGGTAAACACTGGTGAAATATTTTGGTATATGATTAAGTGTGTGTGTGCATGTTGTGTGTGTATAAAATGGATCCCAACGTAAGAATGCACATAAGTGTTTTAGTGAGTCAAGTTTAAGAAAAATGTGAAAAAACTGCAATCAAATCATTGAAAACCTGGAAACAAATATATGAATAGGAGATTGGTTTAATAAATTAAGCCATATCTATTCAATGGATGACCAAGCAGCTGCTCATAAGTAAAAGGTCAGTCCCCCTGTGCTGATTTGTACCAGATCCCCCCAGAAATAGTATTTTGTAGAAGACAAAAGCATTACAGAACGTGCTTATTTCAATCCTATTGATATAAATAACAAAGGCTTTGTGTGTGTGTGTGTTTGACTACATTGGACCTCAGTCTGCTAACTGCTCAGATCCTGGGTTGAGTGGGATCCTGTCTTCCTCGGGGTTCACCTGCTTGGTGACTGGCACCACCATCCATCCAGGTGAGCAAGCCAGAAGTCTTCAAGCCACTACCTCTCTCACTCACCATCAGCTGTTCAAACTCCATTCATGTGGCTTTATCTTTAATCCTCAACCCCTACGTCAAGCTACTGTCATCTTTCCCCTGGGAAACCACATCAAGCTCCTAACTAGTCTCCTTATAGCCTCCTATCCCTCTCAACCACCTAACTAGTCTCACTGTCACCTCTTAACAAGCAGCCTTCTGTCACCTAACTGGTATCCCTGCATGAACTCTTGCCTTCTTTCCTCTCCCACCCTTCCCAGTGTGGCCAGAGAGACATGGCCAGTGCCTTTGCCATCTTGCTTAAATTCTTGCCATGCCCCCCAGTTGCTCTTAGGACAAAGACCAGAATTTTACAGTAGCTTTTCCATTAGTTTCTTACAGATGTTATATGAAAGCACAAAAAAAACCCTGGAGGGCTCAGTGGGTTAAGAGGCCAACTCTTGACTTTGGCTCAGGTTGGGATCTTGGAGATTGAACCCCATTTGGCATTCTCTCCTTCTGCCCCTCTCCCCACTCGCATGCACTCTCTCTCCTTCAAATAAATAATAAATAAATCTTTAAAAAATAGTTGACTCAGGGACTCCTGGGTGGCTCAGTTGGTTGGGCGACTGCCTTTGGCTCAGGTCACGATCCCAGAGACCCGGGATCGAGCCCCACATCGGGCTCCCTGCTCGGCGGGAAGCCTGCTTCTCCCTCTCTCACTCCCCCTGCTTGTGTTCCCTCTCTTGCTGTGTTTCTCTGTCAAATAAATAAAATCTTAAAAAAAAAAAAAAAGTTGACTCAGACACATATAAAGAGATAAGAGAGGCTGAGTCCCAGTGCCTTACTCAAGGTGACCCGGATAATCAAGAAGATGGGAGGGAAGTGCCTGCCTTGATCTTGGGGTCATGCATTTGAACCCCACATTGGGCATAGAGATTACTTAAAATTTTTAAAAATAATAAATAAGGGCACCTGGGTGGCTCAGTGGGTTAAAGCCTCTGCCTTCGGCTCAGGTCATGATCTCAGGATCCTGGGATCCAGGCCTGCAATGGGCTCTCTGCTTGGCAGGGAGCCTACTTCCTCCTCCTCCTCTCTCTGCCTGCCTCTCTGCCTTGTAATCTCTCTCTCTGTCAAATAAATAAATAAAATCTTTAAAAATAATAATAATAAATAAATAAAGATGGAGGGGGAGGGGAACGAGAGGGGGAGGAGGAGAAGGAGGAGAAAAGAGAAGGAGGAGAAAGAAGGAGGAGGAGGAAGGAGGAGGAGGGAGGAGAAAAAGAAGAGGAGGAGGAAGTGGAGGAGGAGAAGAGGAGGAAAGGAAGGGGAAGAGGAGGAGGGGAGGAAGAAGAAGAAGAGTGAGTCTCAGATGAAGCACTCAAGCTTCAGAATCTCCCCATGGCTTCTTAACTGGATGTGCCTTTCATGGACTTATTTAACCTCTCTGAAAGTCTGAAGAGTGTCCTCATCTCTGTAAGGAGAAGAGCAGAGCCTCCGGTAAGCAGGCATTGTGGGACATATTAAAGGAAATACTGCAGGCCAAGTCTGCACACGGTAGCCATCATTCCTACACTTGCAGTGTGACCGGCACCCTGACGGTCAGGGCTGATGCGCTGAGAGTGGTGACAGCCACAGGTCATTCTGAAATGTTTTCTTTGGCCCAGAGTGTTTTATAAATGAGGAAAATTTCTTCTTTTAAAATGTATATTTTTAGCTTCACCCACCAATCAGAAGGTCTGGCAACCCTAAGATCATTTCTCTAAGTGGCACGAGCTAACAGAGCTGAGAAGGAGCCCCCACTCCAGGTGCTCTCCCGAGTCCCCCCCGAGCGCCGCAGGCTCCACTCCTTTCTCTTGCCCTGGACTTGGTCCCACTTCACTCAGATCTTCCCTTGTTGGCAACCGGGTTGGTAGCTCAGGATTGGAACAAAAAACAGATACCCTCCTGAAATAGGGCAGGGGTCTAAGGGAGGATTTCAAAGGCATGAGCATGGTTCAGAGAAATCAATCAGAAATGAAGAACACTCGGAGGCTACCAAAAGCATCAGGGGACTGTAGCTGTCCTCCAGACGAGGAGACACAAAGTAGGATGTGGTTGCCAGGACCTGAAGAAAGTTGTCATGGGAGAAAGCCACCGAATCACGAGCTGTGACCTTCCGTGGAGGAAGCAGACAACTGGGGGCAGGAAGGGAGTAAGGGCAATAAGACACCCCCGCCTTGCTGTCCTTCCACCGTCTCCCGCGGGGCCTTCCTGGGGCCACACCCAAGTGGGAGCCAGAGCAGAGAGTCTGTCAGTATCGTCCAGAAAGGGCCACCATAGAGCAGGGAGGACAGGGTTGAAGAGTAGATTGAAGGGGAAAATGAGCAATATTTAATATACTCCTGATTTTCAAATTCTTCCTCTTTTTATTTTTGGCTATGAATAACAGATAATATTAAAACTCACCCTCTCCATTATTCATATTTTCGATCCCAGTTCCTCTATATTGTTAGAGCCTTTCCAGCCAACAGAGTAGAACCAACCTTGTGTCTCCCCACCGCACCCTGTCGGCATTTCTAACATCCACCCAACACTTTTTTTGTTGTTGTTTGTTTTGTTTTGCAGTTTGCTGTTGCTCACTGAAGCCAGGAACCGTCTTATTCATCTTGGAACTCCCAGAACCTAGCACTCTGTCAGACATATAATAACTACTAAAAACCCGGAGATTGTGGGTGGATTTCCGTGTATTGTTCTCATAATGGAGGGGAGGCCCAAAAAGTCACTGGTGGAGAAGAAATGTCATCACTAACTGGTCCCAACTACATCCTTCTTCCAAAGAAATGAATGGTCATTCACCAGACCAACAAACTAATCGTAGTGGGAACGATGGTATTAGACTACTATATGCGGGGCACGTACTATGTGCCAGTCACTTGGTACATGCATATGTATGCATTTGTCTGTGGTCTTTTTTTTTTTTTTAAGATTTTATTTATTTATTTGACAGAGAGAAACACAGCGAGAGAGGGAACCCAAGCAGGAGGGGTGAGAGAGGGAGAAGCAGGCTTCCCGTTGAGCAGGGAGCCCCATGCAGGGCTCGATCCCAGGACCCTGGGATCATGATCTGAGCCCAAGGCAGACAGTTAATGACTGAGCCACCCAGGAGCCCCTATCTATGGTCTTTCAATAATACTGTATGTCATGGAATATTATTCCTATTTTGCAGAAAAGGAAACTGAGGCATAGAAAGAGTAATTATCCAAGGTCAAAACTGGAGTCAGTTTTGGCCACCAGATCTGATAGATTCAGTCTTCCGTCATGAACCCTGTCTCTTTGGTATTAAGTTAAGCAAAATAAGTCAATCAGAGAAAGACAATTATCGTATGATCTCACTGATATGCAGAATTTAAGAAACAAGGTAGAGGATCCTAGGGGAAGAGAGGAAAAAATGAAACAAGATGAAACTAGAGAGAGGGAGACAAACCATCAGAGATTCTCAATCTCAGGAAACAAACCAAGGGTGCTAGAGAGGAGAGGGTGAGGGAAGGAGTGGCTGGGGGATGGACATTGGGGAGTGTATTTGTTATGGTGAGTGCTGGGTGTTGTGTCAGACTGGTGGACTGGTGAATCACAGACCGTACCCCTGAAACAAATAGTACCTAACGTGTTAATTTTAAAAAATAATAAAAATAATGACGGTACTAAAAAAAAAAAAAAAACCACAAAACTAGAGTATTTCGTGAAACATAATGAGGATTTTTTCGCTTTATTGAGGTATAGACAATAAAAATTTTATGTATTTAACATGTACAGCTTGATGATTTCATAAATGTATACACGGTGAGGTAATTATCACAATCAAGTTAATTAACATATTCATCAACTCACATAGTCACTTTTTTCTTTGTGTGTGTGTGTGTGACAAGGACATAAGATTGGGTTTTTAAAAATTCTACTCTGTTATTGGTAAAGGAAAATGTTTTATAAATGTTCATTTCTTAGAGCACATCAAAAATAAAAAAAAATAAATGAATAAACCCTGCCTCTTTATAGTTAACAGAATTAACTTACCATTGCTTCTAATACTTGTAAGCTGAACTATATTCTGTTAACCTTTTAAAAAAAATTTTTTTTTTAAGATTTTATGTATTTATTTGACAGAGAAAGAAGAGAGAGAGCACACAAGCAGAGGGAGTGGGAGAGGGAAAAGCAGGCTCTCCGCTGAGCTGGGAGCCAGATGCGGGGCTCAATCCTGGGACCCTGAGATCATGACCTGAGCTGAAGGCAGATGCTTAATGACTGAGCCACCCAGGTGACCCTATGTCTGTTATCCTTATCAGCATGTATCAGGAATTTGGTTATGCAGCAAGTAGAGATCTGACTCAACTGGTGGCTTAAGCTTTTAAGAGTTGTTTCCTCTAGGGCGCCTGGGTGGCTCAGTGGGATAAAGCCTCTGCCTTTGGCTCAGGTCATGATCTCAGGGTCCTGGGATTGAGGCCTGAGTTGGGTTCTCTGCTCAGCAGGGAGCCTGTTCCTCCACTCTCTCTGTCTACTTGTGATCTCTCTCTCTGTCAAATACATAAATAAAATCTTAAAAAAAAAAAAAAGAGTTGTTTCCTCTATATAACAAGAAGTCCAGGGGTCAGTTACTGCTGACTTTGGTTCGTTGGCTCAAGGATGTAAAAGGAGGAGTTTTCTGGGATACCTGGCTGGCTCAGTAGGTAGAGCATGTGGCTCTTGATCTCAGGGCCATAAGTTTGAACTCCCATATTGGGTATAGGATTACTTATATAAGAAAGAAGAAAGAGAGAGGGAGGGAGGGAGGGAGGGAAGGAGGAAGAAGGGAATGAAGAAAGGAAGGAAGAAAGGAAGGGAGGGAGGAAGGAAGGAAGGAAGGAAGGAAGGAAGGAAAGGAAAGGAAAGGAAAGGAAAGGAAAGGAAAGGAAAGGAAAGGAAAGGAAAGGAAAGGAAAGGAAAGGAAAGGAAAGGAAAGGAAAGGAAAGGAAAGGAAAGGAAAGGAAAGGAGGG
>PITA01026348.1:0-22765 GCA_004023965.1 Spilogale gracilis
GCTGAGTGAAATAAGCCAAGAAGAGAAAGTCAAGTATCGCATGGTTTCACTTACTTGCGGTGCATGAGAGGTAACCTGGAGGACAGTGGGAGAAGGAAAGTAAATGGGAAGTAGGGTAATCCAGGGAGAAAAACAAAATAACAGAGACTTTGGACACAGAAACAAACTGAGGGACTTGGAGGGAGGGGGGTGGAGGGATGGGAGAGCCTGGTGGTGGGTACTGGGGACACCTAAAGCGTGGAGCACTGGGTGTGGGGAATGGGGAATGAATCTTGGAACACTGGAAAAAAAAATTAGTAACAATAAAAAAAAAATCAATAACAAAAGAAAGCTGGTCTGCAAATCCTCACACATATTAATGGGTTCCCTTCTTTGTTAGGATTTGAGAGACAGTGCTGACAGAGTACATCTGATCTTGGTAAAGTATTTATCAAATATTTATGAACAAGTGGAAACTCACCACCTTATATTAATATAATTATATAAATAGTTATTACTCAACTGGGGCCTAGGGGTTCTAATAAAAATAGATAACTTATACACTGTTATTTTAGTTTTATTCATTTCAAAAATTTTCCAGTTTTGGATGACTACATAAAACATATCATTATTAAAAATTAAGTTTATTCAAAGACTGATGGGACTAAAAACATCTAAAGGGACTAAATGTAGAACCAAAAGAAACGTTTTACCTTTATATCCTAAAAGCCAAGAGCTGTGGTCATTTTAGGTGAGAGATTTATGTGAGCCATTTAAATTGGCAGATTTAAATGAGTCACCAAAACAGCTAATGAACGTTTAGGCTGCACAATCAGAGAACTACAGTTAAAAACATGTTGATGATCGCCTTCATTCTGCACTGAATATACTTTTATATTTTAGTACCTGACAGACAGCCTTAATGTTCCCTTCAGACTGACTAAACATTAGATAGGTTTCTTCCTGTCTATAGGCCTCTGACCTCTCTTTTTTAAGAACATTTACTTTAATAAATTTTCTATTATAAATTCTTTCTCTGCTGCTTTGAGATGTAAATCTTCTCCTGCATAGCCTCTTGCCAGTTTTATATCTCAGGAATGTCTTTTTCAAGGACCTGGGGACCATCACTTTGAAGTTTAATCATCAAGAAAGATAATACCTCTATCTTCCAGTCTCTGTGGGAGAATAAGAGCCTAACTTCAATAAGCATCGATTAGCAAACACAGATGGCCTAATTACATTGACCAACCTCCCCAGTAATGTCCTCCAGTACTTTTCCACTAGCTCACCCCAGTTCCTAAAAACTTTCCCACCTTTTGTTTCAGAGAAGTAGAGTTCAATCTCTCTCTCCTATTGCAACAGTATTGAACAAAGTCTTCCTTGCTAATTTACCTTGTGTAGTGCAATTTTTCTTTGGCAAAGGTTCTAGGAACTACAGATCAAAGAATCTAAAATAAGTTTGAACAAATACAGAAAACAAGCAAAAATATAATGGCCCAGCTACAGCTGAAAGGAATGAGTGTTCCTACCTTTTTTCAGGCCTTTAGTTTTAGCCTACCTGACCTAAGGCAGTCCAATTTCATCAGTTCAGTTTTGACCTGTTGCAAACAATTTCTCACCCTCCAGTCATTGAAATCTACTTTTGAATTGTTATCTTAAATATAATCTCCAGACTATCCAGAATGATCCTTGGGAAACCATACCCCTTTCCCTTACCCCTCAGAGCTACAGTTTTATTTCCTAACCCACCGATTTCTTTTTTACACAAAAGATGTTTCCTTTACTTTTTTAGTTTTGTTCTTCATTTGGAAATGATACCCCACCGTTATGTCAATGCATTACCAATATATTACCAACCCCCTACCATAGAGAAAGTGACCCTCTGTCTCTTTGGAAAACTATCACTACTGACTGATCACTTAGAATCAAAATATTGTAAGCATGTCCTGTACTTAATATCATCTGGGACCTAATTTTTTAATGTTGTATCTCATTCTTCAGATTGCATTGTGTGCTTTGCTACCTGTTCATCAAAATAAAATTCTTTCTCTTTTTGTGTTAGGCTACATATTCCAACTTCTCTTACGGTTTGGTCTGTTCTTGTGATTAGTTCCTGCCAATGCAATGGAAGTGAAATGATATGAAAGAAATGGCTTTTAAGATGTAAGGGATATTTGTACGTTAAGAGTTTGTAGGTTGTGGGTAAGGCAAATAAAGTCTTTTTTAGTTCATAGGTCATTGAACCATGGAGAATTACAAGAATTACATTGAACCGTGGAGAATTACATTCTTCAAGAAAGAAGACTTTATATAACCTTGACATGCTGGGGCTTGAACTGAATATAGTAAATGGAGAAGAGTTTGGGTTGGCTCTTCTGTAAAAGGGTGTGAATGTGTTTTGTGTGCTGGATGAAGAATGCAAATGGAAAACTGGTGAGTGGGAAGGCAGGTGGCTAAATGTTAATTAAAAAATGGTTCTTTTTTTTCCTGGGTATAGGGGTATGACAGTCTTCCAGTCTCCCCTACAGTTAGACATGGCCATGCATTTTATTCTCATGAAAGGAAAGTAAATTGAAATAATGTGCATTATTTCAAGGCAGAAACTTTTAAGACATGGAAGTTCCCCTTTGATGCTCTTCTACTCCTTTGACTGGCTTACATGAAAAATACAATACTAAATTGGAAGCTCTTATTGAAGATGGCTGAGTCTCCTTTAGTCTGGGCCTTTGAAAGACTATGAAGGAGAGTTGATTCACTAATCTGTGTACCTGCCCTGAATACTAGCAGGGACAGAGACTTCAATTGTGTCTAAACCTGTAGGTGCTTGGGAATCTGTTACAGCAGAGTGTGTTACCCCCAGTGATTCTCAACAGAAGGCAATTTTGTCCCCAAAGGGATATTTCACAAAATCTGGAGTCATTTTAGGTTGTCACAACTGGAAAGCGGAAGGAGAGTGCTATTCGCATCTAGTGGGTAGAAGCCAAGGATGCTAAATATCTTATTATGCACAGAACAGCCTCCCCAGTAAAGAATTATCCCACTCAAAATGTCAATAGTTAAGGCTATTCCTAACTAATATAAATTATTGCTTTGTAAATTGATGTTAATCAGTATCCAGTCCAACTATGTTATACTCTTGGGGAAATTACTCAGACAACAATATTTACAATAAGAAGTCTTACTGCAGCTACTTTTGTACTTCTGAAGATTATTCGAACTCTGGTATATTTATAATTTTTACATGTCCATAATCTGATTTTAATTAGATTCTGTATGCTAGATATGACAAATGACAGAGAATGTCATTTAAAGGCAAGAGCATACACTAGAGTAATAAAGAAGGCTCTAAATACTCATTAAAGTTGCCATTAGAATAAAAGTTAATTTTTTATTGTCCTCAGATTCCTAAAGCATTTAACCTAATTTAACAGATAAAAGACACTCTCACAGCTTTTTAATGCCATCTTGAAAGAATTTTTTTGAAAGGTGACAGCAGTGTTTTGAGGTAGCTCTTTCCAGAGATTATCAGTGCAACAATGTGAAAGATGAGAAAAAGAGAAAGTATGAGGTTAACAGAGCTGAGTATTTTTCCCTCAACTTTATTGAAATGTAATTGATCAAAACTGCTAGAACTCATACAGGAATTCAGTAAAGTCTCAGGATATAAAAATCAATGCACAGAAATCAGTTGCATTTCTGTACACCAACAACAATGCAGAAGAAAGAGAAATTAAGGAGTCAATCTCATTTAGAATTGCACCCAAAACATAGGGAATAAATCTAACCAAAGAGGCAAAGAATCTATACTCAGAAAACTATAGAGTATTCATGAAAGAAATTGAGGAAGACAAAAAGAAATGGAAAAATGTTCCATGCTCATGGATTGAAAGAACAAATATTGTGAAAATGTCTATGCTACCTAGAGCAATATACACATTTAATTCAATCCCTATCAAAATACCATCAACTTTTTTCAAAGAAATGAAACAAATAATCCTAAAATTTATATGGAACCAGAAAAACCTGGAAGAGCCAGAGGAATGTTGAAAAGGAAAACCAAAGTTGGCAGCATCACAATTCCAGACTTTAGGCTCTGTTACAAAGCTGTAATCATCAAGACAGTATGGTACTGACACAAAACAGCACATAGATCAATGGAGCAGAATAGAGAGTCCAGAAATGGACCCTGAACTCTTTGATAAATTAATCTTTGACAAAGCAGGAAAGAATGTCCAATGGAAAACAGACAGTCTTTTCAACAAATGGTGTTGGAAAATTGGACAGCCATATGCAGAAGAATGAAACTGGACCATTTCCTTAAACCACCACAATAACAGACTCTAAATGGATGAAGGACCTCAATCTGAGATAGGAATCCATCAAAATTCTTGAGAAGAACACAGGCAGCAACCTCTTGGACCTCAGCCATAGAGACTTCTTCCTAGAAACATTGCAAAGGCAAGGGAAGCAAGGGCAAAAGTGAACTCTTGGGACTTCATCAAGACCCAAGGCTTTTGCACAGCAAAGAAAACAGTCAACAAAATCAAACGACAACTGACAAAATGGCAGATATTTGCAAATGACATATCAGATAAAGGGCTAGTATCCAAAAATCTATAAAGAACTTATCAAACTCAATACCCAAAGAACAAAGAATCCAGTCAAGAAATGGGCAGAAGACATGAACAGATATTTTGCAAAGAAGACACTCAAGTGGCTAATAGACACATGAAAAAGTGCTCAACATCCCTCAGCATCAGGGAAATACAAATAAAAACCACAGTGAGATACCACCTCACACCAATCAGAATGGCTAAAATTAACCAATCAGGAAATGACAGGTGTTGGCAAGGATGTGGAGAAAGGGGAATCCTTTTACACAGTTGGTGGGAATCCAAGCTGGTGCAGCCGCTCTGGAAAATAGTATGGGAGTTCCTCAAAAAGTTGAAAATAGAGCTACCCTATGACCCAGCAATTGTACTACTGGGTATTTACCCTAAGGATAGAAATGTAGTGATGTGAAGGGGCAGGTGCACATGAATGTTTATAGCTGCAATGTCCACAATAGCTAGATTGTGGCTAGATTGTGAAAGAGCCTAGATGTCCATCAACAAGTGAATGGATAAAGAAGATGTGATACACACACACACACACACACACACACACACACACACACACAATGGAGTTCCATGCAGCCATCAAAAACCCCAAAATCCTGCCATTTGCAATGACATGGATGGAACTAGAGGGTATTATGGTAGGTGAAATAAGTCAATCAGAGGAAAACAATTATCATAAGATCTCACTGATATGAGGAATTTGAGAAACAAGACAGAGGATCATAGGAGAAGGGAGGGAAAAATGAAAGAAATGAAACCAGAGAGGGAGACAAACCATAAGGGAGCCTTAATTTCAGGAAGCAAGCTGATGGGTGCTGGAGGGGAGGGGGAACAGAGGGCTGGGTGGCTTGGTGATGGACACTGATGAAGGTATGTGCTATGGTAAGTGCTGTGAATTGTGTAAGACTGATGAATCACAGACCTGTACCCCTAAAACAAGTAATGCATTATATGTTAATTAAAAAAAAGAAATGTAATTGACATATAACACCATGTGAGTTTAACGTATACAGTGCATTGCTTTGATAGCAACACTATTACCATCCTACCATTAAGTCCTACCTCCATCCTGTCAAATACTTACCATTTTTTTGTGTGTGTGAGAACATTTAAGATTTTTAGCAACATTCAATTATATGATACTGAGTATTATTAAGTATAATATCCATACTGTATATTTGATTCCCCAATTTGTTAATCTTAAAACTGCAGGTTTATATTGTTCATCCAGTATCTCCCCATTTCCCCCGCCATCAGCCTCTGGTAAAAACCACTCTGCTGTTTTTCTGAGTTTGTTCTTTGTAGAGTCCACATATAAGTGACATCATACAGTATTTGCCTTTCTCTGTCTGCCTTAATCTACTTAGTGTAATGCCCTCAAGTTTCATCCAGGTTGTTGCAGGATTCCTTTCTTTCTCACAACTAAATGATATTCCCTTGTAGTTTATACCACATCTTCTTATTCTTTTTTTTTTTTAATATTTTATTTATTTATATGACAGAGAGAAACACAGTGAGAGAGGGAACATAAGCAGGGGGAGTGAGAGAGGGAGAGGCAGGCTTCCCACCAATCAGGGAGCCCAATGTGGGGCTCAATCCTGGGTCTCCAGGATCATGACCTGAGCCAAAGGCAGTCGCTTAACCAACTGAGCCACCCAGGAGCCCCTATACCACATCTTGTTTATCTAGTGCATCTGAGTTTAATGCAATGCTTGAACATAGATGGAACTAGTTCAAAATATGAGGAAGAAGGGAAAAATGAATTCAGAATTGCTAGGTTCTCTTCAAGTTATGTAAGTGTAATCATCATTGAATACTAAAGACTCAATTTCATTTGAAGATTTAACTCCACAACAAATGATGTACAAAGACTTCGTAAAAGTAGGTTTTGAGGGCACCTGGGCGGCTCAGTGGGTTAAAGCCTCTGCTTTCGGCTTAGGTCATGATCTCAGGGTCCTAGGATCAAGGCCCACATCGGGTGTTCTGCTCAGCGGGAAGCCTGCTTCCTCCTCTCTCTCTGCCTGCCTCTTTGCCTACTTGTGATCTCTCTGTCCAATAAATAAATAAAATCTTTTTTAAAAAAGTAGGTTTTTACATTGTGGTGGGGAGGTTAGGATCCACTTTCTTCTTACACTACAATGGAATGAGGGGGGATCCAGTGAGATACTTGAGCAATGCCTTGTCTAGGTAGGGAATGCACCAAACTACTGTACCTTATTCTGGAGTCCTTGTAAGTTAGGGAATAGAAAAGATGCACAGAGACTCTTAAATTTTTAAAAACTATCCCTCTTTGGAAGTTGAATTGGGTTCTTTATGAACAGAAGAATGCAGTAAAGTAGTAATCCTTAAATTTATTTCCTTATATGATTTGTGGGTTATTTTAATAATTATTTATATTTATATTTACCATAGATACTAGTACAAAGGTTCTTTTCCAAGAGGGAAATCCCCAGACAATAGCATAGGGAAATTTGGTGAGCTATGAAAAATTAGATGATAATATTTTTATAGTTTTAATCACTTTGTAATTATGTAAAATATTGAGATACAGTAAAAATTCCAAACCCCTGGAAATTTTTTTTAAAATGTATTAATCACACAATCAAGATCTTATCACATCTATTGACCTCTGGTAAACAGATAGCATTATTTATTTATTTATTTATGTATTTAGAGAGTGGAGCAGGAGGGACAGAGGGAGAGGGAGAGACAGAATCTTAAGTACGCTCAGCACAGAGCAGGATGCTCAATCCTGAGATCATGACCTGAGCTAAAATCAAGAGTTGGTTGCTTAACTGACTAAGCCATCCCCCTCTCAACCTTACTAATTTAATGGCCCAAACTTGCTTTTAGTGTTTTACAATTATAATGGCTTTTGGCTACTAGATATAGATACACATAATAGTTATTTTACTTAATCCATTACATGAACTGAAATACTTATTTTTAAAAGGATGTGTGAGTGTATATGTGTGTAAATCATTATTCAGAGGCTTTTACAGGAAGTGATAGGTATATGTTGTTAATTATAAAAGCATAAAATAACAGGAAAGCCATTGCCAAATTGTTTTGATGTTTTGCCAGATGAGAGCAAAAACAAGCATTTACAAAATTTTGATGTTATGAAAAGCAACAAACTGAATAACACTCTCCTCAACTTTTTTAACAGATTTTATTTATTTCAGAAAGAGAGAACACTGAGTGTGGAGCCTGAGGTGGGGCTCAATTCCAGGACCCTGAGATCATGACCTGAGCTGAAATCAGAGGCTTAACTGATTAAGCCTTCCAGGGGTCACTAACATCCCCACCATTTTTTTAGTGATTGAGACATGATGAGACAATTGATGGAATGCAAGTAATATACGTATACTATTTCTAGGCCAAGGCATGAGTGTGTTCAGGGGCAGCAGATACTGTGGCTTTTAGTCACAAGCACATGAGGAACCACATGTAAATTTTGTATCACCCTGAGATCACCTGGAGGTCCCCAAGTTTGGATTGCTCATCTTGAGAAAAGGGTTGAGTGTCTGTACTGTAAGAGGAAAGCTATAAAGGTAAGTGACCAGAAGCACAGATGGTCATCTATTTCCCAGTCTCCCTTACGGTTGTGTGTGGTGTGTAACATGTCCTCACTAACAGAACATGACTCGAAGGCACATATACACTGAAGGTCAAGGCTTTTGAGAGGTAAATGTGTCTCCTCCATATTTTTTGCCTTCCTCAGCTTCACTTTGACATTTACATATTAGAATGTATGTATGAGGTTGGGGTTGGGGCCCCTGGGAGGCTCAGTTAAGCATCTGCCTTCAGCTCAGGTAATGATCCCTGGGTCCTGGGATGGAGCCCAACAGTGGACTCCCTGCCTCTCCTACTTCCTTTCTTTGTGCTCTCTCTCTCACTGACTCTGTCAAATAAATAAATAAAATCTTATAAAAAAAGAATATGTCTATGGATTTATTGGATGGTTCAGTAATAAGACAGAAACAACTTTTTTTCTCTGTTCTTCCAAATTCTCAGAAGTAACCTAAATTCCTCTCAGGAAGAATGGTTTAGAAGAAAGTACAATAAAACTAATAGACAAAAAAGTATGTTTGGAAAATAAGGGGAAATGAATTTGATTAAATACTTGAAGCGTTCTTATAAATGTAAGCATTTTATAGTAATCATAATATTAACAATATATTCATAATTTCAAAGATATTAAGTATAGTAAAGTATTTACCATCTTTTCCCAGGAAGCTCATACCTGACTCATTACCAAAATGATTATTATTAAGAAACATGGAAGAAAAGCTGTGATACATGTCTAACACCATTACATATAAAAAATTTTACTGCAAGCTATTTTATTCATAGCATCACTTCATATCTACTTTGGATAACTCCTTTAGACTATGATGTTCAGAGGAACAACAAAAACAAAATGCTTAGAAAGTAGCATACACTTAAGACATCATGATAATTTTAGAGGAGAGTTTTCCTAAATGCTTATTTAAACATAATCTATGCGCCATGGAGACTTGGACTCTAAACTCCAGGGAAGAGTAGACCATAATTTTTAACATAATTATATCATTTAGTTATTCAATATTAAATGACTTTCTAAAATTTGTTTGAAGTTTTTTTATTCTTTTATATTCTATATTAATATTAATAATATGTAATATTAATAATATTCTATTATTCTCAACAAGTAAGGGTTGGTTGAACAGTCTTGGAATGTACAGTTTAAATGCATGTCTTTAAATAATATAAGAAGTCGGTTATAATCCCTTTCAAAATTCCAATGGCATTTCCATAGAACTAGAACAATTCTAAAATTTGTATGGAACCACAACAGATCCCAAATATCCAAAATGATCTAGAGAAAGAAGAAAGCTGGAGGCATCATGCTTCCTGATTTCAAACTATATTATATAGCTACAGTAATCAAAATAGTATGGTATTGAAATAAAAGAGGCACATAAAATCAATGGAATAGAATACAGAGCACAGAAATAAACCCAGGCTTATATGTTCAGTTAATTAAAAGGGAAATCTCTGCAATAAATGGTGTTGGGAAAACAGGAAAGTCACACAGAGTGAAACTGAATCACTCTCTTATATAATACACAAAAATTAGCTCAAAATGGATAAAAGACTTAAATGTAAAACCTGAACCTATAAAAATCCTAGAAGAAAACATAGATGGCAATTTCCTTGACATTGATCTTGGTGATAATTTTTTTTATTTGACAACAAAGGCAAAGGCAGCAAGAGCAAAAATAAACAAGTGGGGCTGTGTTAAAATAAAAAAAACACATATGTACAACAATGGAAACTAGCAAAATGAAAAGGCAGCCTATTGAGTGGGAGAAAATATTTTTAAATCATATATCTGATAAGAGGTTAATATCCAAAATACAGAAAAAACACATATAACCCAGGCGCCCCAAGAACACAAACTCTATAATTATGTATGGTGAAATATGTTAACCACACTTACTGTGGTGATCATTTTGCAAAATATGCAAATATAGAATCATTATGCTGTACAACTGAAATGCATATAGTATATGTCAATTATACTTCAATATTTAAAAAGTCTTTGGGGCGCCTGGGTGGCTCAGTTGGTTAAGCCACTGCCTTTGGCTCAGGTCATGATCCTGGAGACCCGGGATCGAGTCCCACACCGGGCTCCCTGCTCAGCGGGACGCCTGCTTCTCCCTCTCTCACTCCCCCTGCTTGTGTTCCCTCTCTAGCTGTGTTTCACTCTGTCAAATAAATAAATAAAAAATCTTAAAAAAAAAAGTCTTTGACAGAAACTGATACTATAATTATGGCTAGTATCTATCTCTTTGTACCTACCTATTTACTTATCAACCTGTCCACTTAACTGTCTTCACTTCTGTACTACCCAGACATCTGTGTGTATAAGACATAGATTATTAGATCTAGTCCCCTAATTTTAGTAAGAAACAATCATTCTAAGTAGATTCTTTCATAATATTTCTGTTTAAGATTTTTTCCTCAGATTTTTTCTGTATTTCTATGCATAAAATATTAAGGAAATGTTTAATAGTAAAGTAAAAATGCTTATAAAGGTTTATCTAAAATAATATATCATTGAAAAATATTAATCATGAGCAAGAATGAAAATGAAAAAGTACTGGTATTGAAACTGAAAATCAAGAAAACATCACAAAGATCAGCAGACTTGGATAACCCTGACATTGAAATAGAAAGCTGAATAAAACGTCGGAATGTCAGAAAAAATTATTAGTATAATTGCCTTTTAGACTTGAAGTTAAAATGGGAATAATCCCTTTTATATCAAAGGCTATCGACAGGAAGCATATGAGTCTGGGCTAATTCTCTTCACATAGTTCTCCACACTTTTTACAAAATCTTCATTCTGTGAAAGTAAGCCTTGCCTTGGAGGCTTTAGTGTGCAAATTCAGCAGCTCCAGTAATGAGGTTGTTTCTTTGGCTGACTCCTGTTAAAAAGTGTTCCCTGGGTATCACTTCAGTTAGGGCAAGTTCAATGAACCAGTGTGTCTTTTGTAACTTGTTGTGGTAAAATGAAACTGATTAACTCAGTGAGCTTTAAAAATGTCTAGTACAGCTGGTTGACCAGTTTTGTCTATTTTCTGTTAGTGTTTGCTACACAGCTTTGTTTCTCTAAATATCTTCCTAGGTTTTTTGTTGGGATTGAGAGGAAAATCCATACGTTTAATTATGTTTTTGTAAATGCTTAATTTAATAAGAAAATACACTCATATTTAAAATTAGCCATATGTAACCAAACTGAAGAAATTTTTTCACTACATTTCATACATATCACATATACTTTGAATTTGTTATTTTATTTTTAGAGGTATCAATGATCTAATACATAGACTTAAAGCTGATCTGCAAGGCAATACTTTTTACTTTATTCAGCTGCTGTATTTCTGAACATGTTCCAGTTCATATGACGAGTCATTCAAAGAAGGAGAGTCAAAGGAGGTCTTCATGTTAGTCAGAAACCCACAGCACTGAAGCCAAACTAGGAAGCACTAAACTAAATTGCTTGATGACCTGATACTTCTGAACTTTGAATACAGAAAACAAAGTTAGACTATATCTTGACTCTCCCTGTTTGTTGATTTATGTGAGCTCTTTAGCAGCCTCAGTTTCTCTGAATTGATCAACCAAAGTTTGGGCGTAAAGCAAAGCAGTAGATCAAAAAAGTATTCCAGATAATAATATATGACTAACTGTGGACAAGAAGATTTTTTTAATTGGGTGAGGAAGATGAGAAAGTGAAGTACTGTACAATGTCATAAAATTGTGACCATTAAAGAATGCAGAGCAGTGTTCATATCTAAGAATACTTAGATAATGTATTAATTCTGACTCTTCGTAATTTTATCATTAAAAGTCAATGAACAATTTTTTAAAGATGCTCTTCAATATTTAGTAAAGCCATAGCAAATGAGGCGTTTTAGTTTCCAAGTTTTATTTTTAGGAACCTGGATTTGACTATATTTTCTTAAACTGACACACAAATTATAGAATTTAATTCCGATTCACCAACTATTTTTAGTCATAGTATAAGCAAAATCAAATACATATATGTGACTATTATCTATCATAAATATCAGTTTTTATTTGGGCTATAATAGAGGCATATATAATCACATAATGAGTGAAAATCTGAGTATCTGATAACATACTGAAGACAAGATTAACACTATATATAAAAAAAATCACTTTTCTCTTAAAGCCTGTAAGATTTTCCTACATAATATAAAAATCAAAAAAAGCTAGAAATTAAGCAGAAAATAAAATTTTAGAACTAAATGAGGATGTCCTAGGGCAAATAAGTTAAAATATGTATGTCTAATCATCCACCTAAACAGTTACTGCAACAATATGTGTAGGAAGAAATATAAAATTTTGTAAGGACAGCTTCAGATGAAGACACAGGGGGAAGCTAATATTCCAGAGCAAAAAATGAAAGCATTAAGTCAGCAATTCCCATTGGGATGATGTTGGCTAGAGTACATTAAGTAAGACAATAAAGTTAAAGAAGCTCTTGTAAAGTTCCAGACAAGGATAAATGTGTTTATCAGTGGTCAGCAATGAACTTTGATGGGTCTGGAATGAGCTGAGAAATCATGTATAAAACATTAGGATCAACAATGCAGTATACTAGATTTTGGTGTTCTTTCACTGTTATATTGCAACGTTCCTTGAATATGCTGAACAAATCTATTAATCATTGCTGCTGAGATGGCCATTCTACCAGATATGTGGAAGCCTGAATGATTTCTTCCTTTATTCCATGAAAATAGAATTATTACCAGGAAACAAACCAATTTTTAAAATTTCCCTTTAATATATAGTAGAGACTTACTGAAATATAAACTCAGCAGAGCTTTTGCATTATTCTCAATAGATAAAAAAATGCCAACTCAAACATATTAACTAGGCATCTACTCTGAGTAATTTCTATATGTTATAAATGGGTGTGAAAGTGCTTTGTAAAATGCAAAGTTTTATTCAAATTTTAGTCATGAATTTAATAAAGCTTCGGTGGCCACCAACCACTAGGCATGGGGCAGCACATCTGAACAGAAATAATATAGCATGGTCTGTACTGTCAAAAGCCTATAAATGGAGGATTAGAAACATACAACCAAGTCAGCAATTGAAATCTTATAAAAAGTGTTGTGAGGGAGGTATGCAAAGAGTTCTCAGGGCTGCAAAGTGTCTACACTGGACTTGGGGTGAGGGAAAGCTTCTTTGGAGAGAAGGGAGAGAGTTGTGTATCAACACTCAAATTTCTGACCTTAGTTTTTCCATGTTGTAGTGATATCTACATAATGATAACTACAGGAACCTGTTGTTTCAATTATATTTTCCATTTTATCCTTTTAAAGGCAAGATGATGCATGGGCTCATTAAAATGCTCAATGGCATGAGATGGCGCTTGCAGCTGGACTGTGTATGAATTGAGTGAGTCAGCAACTGTGGGAAACATCTGTGCTGCCTTATCTGGGGACCCTTCAGATTTCAGTTTCATTTAGAGCTTGGATTTTGCAATTTTACCTACTAAAACCAGAATTCTACTCCCCACACACATAGACTTAAGGATTAAATATCCCTTCAAAGGAAACCTTGTAACTAACATGACTCTACTTCAGTTAGCCTACATGAATAATAGCCAAGGATGCCCTGACAAAAATATTAATAACACCCTCACTTTATCCTCAGGAATCTCTTGGTTTAGTCAAAATGTTATATGGTCATTCTATATAAAATTGCCTTGAATTCCTGCCTATCACATAGGCTCTAGGATTCTGGAAAAAAAAATGCATCATCACAAGCTCCTGTTTTTGCTCTGTCCTGCTTGCCTATTCCCAGGACCAATTCTTTGTTTTGAGGTTTGACACTGGTATTTTGTTTTCTTCTAATTTAATGTCAGTGACCCAATCTCACAATACTCATAAATAATATATAATATGCTAACAGCATTTGGTTTTGCCTTAGGATAACAAGGCAGTCAATTGTTTACAAGTAGTAAAGATGGATTTTACAATGATGATATGGTTTAATCCTCCAGTTATATGAATTAAAAATGACACAACCTTATCCTTTAGGCTGTTACATAGAATTTAGTGTTATGCCTGAAAAGGGTGTGATTGCAGTCTTTTCCTCATCACACTGTCATAAACTACATTTAAGTACCAAATTTTTATGTACATAACTGCAAGAGAGAAATAAGGTACTAAAAGATAAGATTGAGAGTTACTAAAATGAACAAAAAGGAGGAATTTCCATGCAGATTATACATATATATATTCATAAAATATGAATATACACATATTGCATTGTCAGCATTATTTTATAAAAACAGTATCTCAACTTATTCATGTACTTTCTGGTTCTTAGTGTTTTACATGTACTTTTTCATTTTTCCTCCCTAAAAATCTAAATAGTAGATGACACTATAATACCCATTTTTAATACGGGGAAACTAAAAAAGAAAAGAATAAATGATTTGTCCAAGATTACATAATTTATAAGTAAGGTGTGGAAGAGATAACTTGACTTCTAGAACCTACATTCTTAACTATCATAAAAGTATATTACATAATTTTTAAAGTAAATACTTGTAGTATGATAAAGAAAACTGGACAGCCCAATGACTTTATAAAACAGATTTAAAAAAACCCAAACTGAAAACTAAACATATTTGTGTATCCAGTACCCAAAATAAAAATAGATGTTATCCGCACCTGAGAAATCTTGCTTATACCCAACCTTGGTCATATCTACCTCTTCTCAAACGTGATTACTAGATTCATTTTGCCAGTTTTGAACTTTATATAAATGGGATTATATCAAATATAGCGTGTTTCTTTTACTTAACACTGTGAAATTTATCCATTTTATGTGTAATATTTTTTTCCTTTTTTAAAGATTTATTTATTTTAGAGAGAGAGAGAGAGAGAGAGCACAGAGGGAGAAGCTGAGGGAGAAGGAGAGAGAATCTCAAGCATATTTCACATTGAGCATGAAGCCTGACATGGGGCTCAGTCTCAGGACCCTGAGATAATACCCTGAGCTCAGGATCCGAGCTGAAACCAAGAGTTAGATGCTTAAACAACTGTGCCACTCAGGCACCCTTTCTTTAACTATTTTGCTAGGGAGTAGATTTTTGAATGATTGTTAAATATTTGCATTGTTCATAGTCCGGGGTTATTACAAAAAGGTGCTGTTTGGAACATTCTTTATAAGATTTTTGGTATTTGTATGTTTTTATTTCTGCCATATCCTTCCCCATCCTAGGTGTTTTTTATTTTTCCCCCATTTCAGTCACCCGATGATTGTGCATTATTTGTAGTTTTATTTTTTATTTATCTGATGACTAGTTGAGTTGACCATATTGCCATATTTTTGGCTATTTGTATAACTTCTTTTTCAAAATGTCTAGATTAGGGTTCATGACTTTTACTTGTTTGAAGGAATTCTTTATATATTATAGATACAAGTCCTTTGTGCGCTACAGCTTTAACTAATGCCAATTATTTCTAGCCTGTCCTTCCGAATGATTTGCTTACAATTTCAAAATTGCCTAGTCAGACTCCATAGTCACATAAGCCAATTTCTTTCAATAAATATCTAAATACATATCTCTTACTGATTCTTTTTCTGGGGATGAAACTTGACATGTATAATATTTTTATCAGATTAAGGAATTTCCCACCTCATTTTAGTTTGCTGAAAGATTTTTTTTTTTAAATCATGAATGGGTGTTGATGTTTATCCAATGTTTTTCTGCATATGTTGATATTATATGACTTTATTCTACTAAGCTGCTAATGTGATTAATTATACTGATTGGTTTCTGATGTTAATTGAAACTTGCATTACTGAAGTAAACCCCACTTGATCACTGATGAGTTTTGTTTTTTTTTTTTTTTTGTATCTCTGGACTTGATTTCCAACATCTTGTTTGAATTTTCCTGTCAATATTCATGAGAAATATTGGCTGTTGATTTTCTTTTCTTATTAATGCTTTATTAGGTTTTATTAAAAATTATGCAGCCTCATGAACAAGTTGAAAATATACCCTCTATTTTTTTTCCATGTAAGAATATAATTCATATCATTTCTTTTTAATATGTGGAACAATTTGCCAATATTATCTCCTGGGCCTAGAGATTTTTGTAATTCTTCTGGGCCAGTATAATCATCTTGGCCTATGTGTTCTTTATTTCTTTAAGGGGAAAAATACATTCAGATTTGTTTTTATTCTGTCAGTTATGAAAAGCTGTGTTTTTCAAAGAATTTTTTCTTCAAGAAAATTTTCTTCAAACCGTCAGGTTTATTGCCAATTTTTTTTGTATTTTTGATATATTATCATACTGGTGTTCCATTTTTTTTTAAATTGCCAGCATTCACAATATATATAAAATCTATTTTTAAAACTTTGTTTTTTGAGGGTAGTTTTAAGTACACAGAAAACTGAAGGAAAAGTACAGAGACTTCTCACATACCTGCTGTCCTCATACATGCATTGCCTTCCCCATTATCAATATCCTCCATCCCACCCCACTGACACATTGGTTACATTTGATGAACCTACCTTGACATATCATAGTCACCTAAAGCCCATAGTCTACCTTATGGTTCACCTTTGGTGTTGTATATTCTTTCGGTTTGAACAAATGTCTAATAATATGTATCCATCATTATACCATATAGAACATTTTCACTGTCCTAATAATTGTCCATTCTCCACCTAGTCATCCTTCCTACTCCCCAACCCCTGGCAATGACTGACCTTTTTGCTGTCTCCATAGTATTGCTTTTTCCTAAATGCCATAAAGTTGGAATCAAATTTTTCAGAATGGCTTCTTTTGCTTTAAACTTTCTCCATGTCTTCATGATATGATAGCTCATTTTTAAATTGCTTGATAAGATTCTATTGTCTAGATGTAATATCATTTTTTTCCCACTCATCTACTGAAAAACATTTCTGTTTCTTCAATTTTGGCAATTATGAATAAAGCTGCTATAAACATCTACATGCTGCTGAGCTTTGTATGGACACAGATTTTCCAATCTTTTGGGTAAATACCAAAGTGTACAATTACTGAATCACTAGGTAAGAATATGTTTAGTTTTGTTAGAAACCACAAAAATGTCTTCCAAAGTGGCTACACCATTTTGCATTTCCATCCACAGTGAATCAGAGTTTCTATAGCTCTCTATCATCACCAGCACTGATTGTCAGTATTCCAGATTTTGGCCATTCTAATAGGGTGCAGTGGTATCTCATTGTTTTAATTCACATTTTCTTGCTGGCATTTGACGTGGAGCATCTTTTCATATGGTTATGTGCCATCTACATATCTTCTTTGGTGAGGTGTCCATTAGATATGTGGGCCACTATTTAACTGGATTGTTTTCTTAGTCCTGAATTTTAAGAGTTATTTGTATATTTTGGCTAATGATCCTTTATCAGATGGGTCTTTTGCAAATATTTTTTCCCAGTTTGTGGCTTATTTTCTTATTCTCTTGACACTGTCTTTCACAGAGCAGGTGTTTTTAATTTTAGTGAAGTCCAGTTTATAATTCCTTTCGTGCATTGTATCTTTGATATATCTAAAAATTCATCACCATACTCAAGGTCATCTAGGCTTTCTCTTATATTGTCATCTAAGAGTTTTATAATTTTGTGTTTTACTTTTATATCTGTGATCAATTTTGAGTCACCTTTTATGAATGGTGTAAGGTCTCTGTTTAGATTAATTTTTTGCAGGTGGATGTCCAGTTGTTCCAGTACCATCTGTTGAAAAGACTGGCTTTTCTCCATTGTAATTAATTTGCTCCTTTGTCAAAGATCAGTTGAGGGTGCCTGGGTGGCTCAGAGGGTTAAGCCTCTGCCTTCGGCTCAGGTCATGATCTCAGGGTCCTGGGATCGAGTCCCACATGGGGAGCCTGCTTCCCCTTCTTTCTCTGCCTTCCTCTCTATTTGTGATCTCTCTCCCTCTCTCTCTCTCTCTCTCTCTCTCTCTCTCTCTCTCAAATAAACAAATGAAGTCTTTAAAAAAATCAGTTGATTATGTGGATTTATTTCTAGATTATCTATTCTATTCCATTGCTCTGTTTGTCTACTCTTTTCCAATATTGCAGTTTTGATTACTGTACCTCTATAGTAGGTCTTATAGTCAGGTAATGTAAGTCCTCTAACTTTGTTCTCTTTCAGTAATTTTTTGGCTATTTTGAGTATTTTGCTTCTCCATGTACACTTTAATATCAGTTTACCAACGTCAGATTGTCATGGCACTATTGGAGTCTACTGATCCATGAACATAGAATAGTTCTCCATTTATTTAGTCCTTTGATTTTGTTCATCAAGGTTTTGTAATTTTCCTTATATTGTTCTTACACATATTTTGCTAGACTGAATACCTAAATTTCATTTCAGGGAGTGCTAATGTAACTGATATGGTACTTTTAATTTCAAATTCCACTTGTTCATTTCTATTACATAGGGAAGCAATTTACTTTTGAATATTAACCTAATATCCTGCTACCTTGTTTATTAGTTCTAGAAGGTTCTTTTGTTGATTCTTTCAAATGTTCTACTTCAAGGATTACACCACTTGGAAAGAGAGATGGTTTTATTTCTTCCCAATTTATATGTCCTGTCTTCTCTTTTCTCTTTTCTTATTTCATTTGCTTAGAACTGCCAACATTGAAAAGAGAAGGGATACCTTTGCCTTGCATACTTGAATGAGTCCCTTCCTCACTATAAGAAACTGTGCTGTATTCATTGAAGCTTGTAAGTAACAATGCCCAAGAGGCTGTTGATGTTCTGGGAGGAAGAGTAGAACGTAAAAATAAAAAACAAAATCTGGAGGTTTTAAATGTTGTATTGGTTTTTGTTATTCATATGGGAGGGAGATGCTGTGAATTGCCAAGTAGTGCAGGGGAGTGGGTTTGCAGCAAAAGAAATAGTCAATGCCAGGTAACCCAGCTGCTTCTTTGAGTAACTTCTTCAGCTCCTTTCTGGGTTCAGGTGGTAGTGATGAAGCCATCTGTAAGTGCCCCTTGCAGCAGGTGGAAAGGGTATGAAAGAAGCCAGAAAGGCAACATGCCTGAGGATAATCTCCAGGAAAATTAGAGATTGTGCCTCACATGATCCACTACTTAATTCTATAAATTTGTCTATTTTAGATATCTCAGATAAGTGGAATCATGTAGTATTTATTTTTTGGTAACGAGCTTATTTCACTTAGCATAATACTCTCAAGTTCATTCATGTTGTTGCCTATTGTAAAAAATTGCCTTTTTTCCCTCAAGATTTTATTTATTTGACAGAGAGAAACACAGCTAGAGAGGGAGCACAAGCAGGGGGAGTGAGAGAGGGAGAAGCAGGCTTCCCGCCGAGCAGGGAGCCCAATGTGAGGCTCCATCTGGGACTCCAAGATCATGACCTGAGTCGAAGGCAGACGCTTAATGACTGAGCCACCCAGGCACTCCCAAAATTTCCTTTTTATGGCTGAATAATATTCCATTCTGTGTGTATATGTGTGTGTATATATGTCACATTTTCTTTATCCATTTACCCACTGAAGGACACTTAGGATGTTCCCATATCTTGGCTATCATGGATAATGCTGCAATGAACATAGGAGTGCAGATACCTCTTTGAAATACTGATTTTATTTCTCTTGGATATACACCCTGAAGAGAGATGAATCATTTGGTACTTCTATTTTGATTTTTTTAGGTAACTCAATACTGTTTTCTATAATGGCTATAACAAAATTTTATCATTATTACAAATGACTATATGCTAAGCTATGGGTTATATCTGTCAATATCTAGCTTGAGAAAGTAGATATTTTAATATAATGAGGTATCTGATCTTATTGTTCTTGGTTTGGATACATTGCAGAAAATTGCATCAGGAATTTTTATGTAAATTCCAGATCAGACCTTTACCTTAATTTTTATATTTAAATGCTTAAATGCCATCTGGAAGCAACTAACTTCTGATAGAGTAATCTAAAGGAATCAGCACTTCATATAATTTTATATTTGTTTTCCTCCTGCCGAGAGAATTTCAACCAATCATTGAATGAATTTTATAGTATAATTCAAATGTGATCGAAAAAGAGTTCTTATACTTTACTTGTCAAATAGTTCATTCCTGTGGTGACTCTGTGATTCTCAGAAGCAATTCATTTACCGTTCACAGATGCCTAATGTTGCTTGGTGCTGTGGAAGCACATATGCCTGTCTTGCTAAATACAAAAATCTTACAACTAAATATCCTATGTGACAATTTTGTGTTGGCTTCCCATCATGGGTGTCATACATAGCTCTGTTTTAAAACCAAATCTTTCAACTTTTACAGATAATAATGAACAAAAAGTCAAGTTGTCATGAAACCACTCCACATTACTTTACTCTATATAGATGCCACCCTATCTTAACATCATTTGTAACAACCATTAATCTAATGTACAACTAAATCATCACCAACTTCTCAAAAGGAAAACAAATGCTCTTTTTTGAAGACCTGTACAATATCTGAAAACAGAATTAGAAAAAGAAAATAAAAGAATAAAAGACCATCTAAAAGAAAACCTAAGAAGGCACAGTTTATTTGAAGAGTATTAGGAGCTCCTCTAGACACTGATCAAAAGCCAGATAAGCAAATGCTAAATGTCCTGCTCCAAGGCAGAAAAGCTGGTTTAGTTTTAAGGACTCAGGTCAAGAATAATAATGGTAAAAAGTGATGAGTTGCAATATTTAAAAAAGAGAGAAAATAAAGGAAAGAAAGAAAGAAAGGGAAAGAAAGAATATCTTTTTTAAAGTTTCGATATTTTCAGAGGTAAAGTAAGTGGGGGAAAATATAAATGTGATGTATGATGCAGTAAGTGGAATTTGAAATATTAGATTCTACAATATTCCTACAACACAAAAAAATTTAGAATTTAGAGGCCTGATTGACTTTAGATATACTCTAATTCAAATTCTCTTGCTGTATAGATACAGTCAAAAAATCCTCAAGAGAAAAAAACTACTTCCTGAGGCCCTGGAACTAAAAAGTTACAAAATTGACACTGGAACCCAGATTGACCTGAAATACATTGTCATTCTTGTCATATTTTTAAACTTGGAGAATTTATAATTAGGGTTTTTGAGTTATATTAGGTATCTTCTCCTCTTTGACAACTAGATATTCTACTCTTTTTTGACACCATTATCACCAGAATGATACTTTGGTTACTGACTATATTGCTTGGTCCTAGATTCTTGGATGCATATCATTTTCAAAAGACTGTGCACCTCTTGAGGTTAAGACTTGGTTTTATTTATCCTTGATTTTACTGGAATCCACCATCTTTTGTGACACATAGCAAGTGAGCAAGATGTGTGTTAAATTGCTATATCTGTAATTATTCATACAAACTTCTACTGAATTTCATATATCAAACCCAGCTAAGCCACTACAGATTTGCTCAATCCATCTGCTCCCTGGGCCTTGACAGCTTTTTGGAGACCCACTGGTTACTGTCCAACCCTTATCTCCTGTCACTGCTGGCCCTCAGCTACATTTCAGGTAAGAGCCGGGCATCTGCTGTAAGTCTAACCATACTGAACTCAGAGAAGATAATGGACTCTTATTAACTATGGGTTATAATGAATTCTCCCAACATGGGGCATGAAATCTGGCTTCTATAGTAGATGCCTAAAGGTACCAGGAAACATAAGTTACAAATGCAGATAGAGGAATAAGATGAATGCCACTTGGGATGAAATATGGAAGTGAGAATGAACTTACAGATATATTTCTCTTCCTTCCTCTTTGTAATGAACTGTTCTATAACCTGGTGATTCCATCTGACTTGTCTGGAGGAAGCAGCTGCATTTTCATGTGAAGCTCAGCCAGTTGAGGATCATACTGCCTTGTATTTGCTTTCCATTCTTCCCTACCTCATTTCCACTTTTCCCCTCAGTCTTGCTGCTCTTGGATTATATTGTCCATTTGTTGTTAATTAAGAGGTCAGTGACAAGTTAAAATTCAAAGTAATTTTTGCAACTTCCTTCATAAGATGTAAGTTGGTTTTATAGACGAGGTTTTCTTTTTTCCTTTTTTTTTATTGTTACTTAAATCTTTTTTTTTTTCCAGTGTTCCAAGATTCATTCCCCATTCCCCACACCCAGTGCTCCACGCTTTAGGTGTCCCCAGTACCCACCACCAGGCTCTCCCATCCCTCTACCTCCCTCCCTCCAAGTCCCTCAGTTTGTTTCTGTGTCCAAAGTCTCTGTTATTTTGTTTTTCTCCCTGGATTACCCTAGGTCCCATTTACTTTCCTTCTCCCGCTGTTCTCTAGGTTACTCCTCATGCACCGCAAGTAAGTGAAACCATGTGATACTTGACTTTCTCTTCTTGGCTTATTTCACTCAGCAAAATCTCTTCCAGTCCAGTCCATGTTGCTACAAAAGTTGGATATTCATCCTTTCTGATGGAGGCATAGTATTCCATTGTATATATGTACCACATCTTCTTTATCCATTCATCTGTTGATGGGCACCTTGGCTCTTTCCACAGTTTGGCGATTGTGGCCATTGCTGCGATGAACATTGGGGTACATATGGCCCTTCTTTTC
>PITA01026349.1:0-22754 GCA_004023965.1 Spilogale gracilis
GAAAAGAAGGGCCATATGCACCCCAATGTTCATCGCAGCAATGGCCACAATCGCCAAACTGTGGAAAGAGCCAAGGTGCCCATCAACAGATGAATGGATAAAGAAGATGTGGTACATATATACAATGGAGTACTATGCCTCCATCAGAAAGGATGAATATCCAACTTTTGTAGCAACATGGACTGGACTGAAAGAGATTGTGCTGAGTGAAATAAGCCAAGAAGAGAAAGTAAAGTATCGCATGGTTCCACTTACTTGCAGTGCATGAGAGGTAAACTGGAGGACAGTGGGAGAAGGAAAGTAAGTGGGAACTAGGGTAATCTAGGAAGGGAAACAAAACAACAGAGACTTTGGACACAGAAACAAACTGAGGGACTTGGAGGGAGGGGTGTGGAGGGATGGGAGAGCCTGGTGGTGGGTACTGGAGACACCTAAAGCATGGAGCACTGGGTGTGGGGAATGGGGAATGAATCTTGAAACACTGGAAAAAAAATTTAGTAACAATAAAAATATATATATATATAAAAAAAGTGAGATTTGTACACTGAAAACTATAAAACACTGTTAATTTAAAAGATCTAATTAAATGCAAAGAATTTCAAAAAAAGGAAATATTATAATTACATTTGTAAAATAAAGAGATAAAGACAAAATCTTAGAAGCAGTAAGAAAAAAATAATTCATTAACTTACAAGGAAACCCATAAGGCTACCAGGAGATTTTTCAACAGAAACTTGGCAAGCCAGAAAGGAATGACATGATACATTCAAAGTGCTACGTGAGAAAAATCTGCATCCGAAACACTCTATCCAGCAAGGGAATAATTCAGGTGAGGAGAGGTAAAGAGTTTTCCAGATAAACAAAAACTAAAGGAGTTCCTGACCACTACATTAGCCCTTCAAGAAATATTAAAGGGGACTCTTTGAGTGGAAAGGAAAGACCAAAAGTGGCAGCATAAAGGCATGAAACACAAAAGCAGTGAAAATGAATATTTCTGTAAAAAAATCAGTTAAGCTAACAAAAAAAGGTATATAACAACATGTATTTATAATGTAAAGGAGACAAGAATGTATTCCAACTTAAGCAACCATGAACTTATGTAGATTGCTATATTCAGAAGAGATTATGCACAAAACTAATGGTAACTATATACCAAAAACTACTAATAAAAATGCACTAAGAAAAAAGAGAAAGAAGACCAAGATACCACTTGAAGAAAATCAGAAAAATATGAAAGAAAATAACAGATCAGAGAAAATCTCCAGAAACAACCACAAAACAAGAAATAAAATGATAATAAATATATATGTATCAATATTTCTTTGAATATAAAATGACTAAGCACTCCAATCAAAAGATATACACACTCTTAACTGCAGAGAATAAAGGGAGGGCTACAGGAGGCTACAGGAAGTTACGGGTGGCTAGGGTATGGGTTAAATAGGTGATGGGGATTAAAGAGTGACCTTGTGATGAGCAGTGGGTGATGTATAGAAATGCTGAATCAGTATATTGTACACCTAAAACTAATATTTTGCCATATTTTAACTAACTGGAATTTAAATGAAAACTTAAAAGAAAAAAGTCCAAGATGTTCAACTGAGACAGATTCAAAGCAATGAGTTAATCTCATGCTAACCTTGAAAATGCAAACTTCTCTAACAGCTGAGGATCTCGTTCCACAATATAAGGAACAAAATTCTGTCCACAATGGAAAGAGGACCCTAACTCTCAGATGAAACCACAACCTGGGTAATACCTTGACTGCCATCCTGTAAGCTTTCAGCATAGCATGTGACATAATATACCCCTGGCTCCCAGAATTTCTCAAACAAACAAACAAAAATATGTGCTGTTTTTCACCACTAATTTGTGGTAATCTGTCACAAGGCAATAGAAAACAGTGTTACTTCTTTGTCTCATAGTATTTTGCATTTCTGACCAGAAGTCAGTCTGAGTTTTGTTCCTTAAAGTCTGTTAATTATTTCTATAATTTCTATAATATTCTATTTCTGGCATTCCAAAATATCACCATGATGTATCTACACATTCAAAAAACATGTACTGGAAAACTATTTTTTTAATAATTTATTTTATTTTTTCAGTGTTCCAAGATTCATTGTTTATGCACTGCACCCAGTGCTCCATGTAATACATGCCCTTCCCAATACCCACCACTAGGCTCACCCATCCCTCTTCCCTCCATTTACCCCAAAAATACAGATGTAGTGAAAAGAAGGGCCATATGTACTCCAATGTTCATAGCATCAATGGCCATAATTGCCAAACTGTGGAAACAGCCAAGGTGCCCCTCAACAGATGAATGGATAAAGAAGATATGGTCCATATATATATGGAATATTATGCCTCTATCATAAAGGATGAATTCCCAACTTTTGTAGCAACATGGACGAGACTGGAGGAGATTATACTGAGTGAAATAAACCAAGCAGAGAAAGTCAAATATTATATGGTTTCACTTACTTGTGGAGCACAAGGTGTAGGAAAATTATTATGTGTCATGTTCTATTTTAATAGCTAGAAATCAAGTGGTGAATAAGTAAAAGACACTATACCCATGGACCTCATATGAGAAAAAGTAAAACATATAAGGAGATGGACATTATATTTGATTATAAAAATTAATGGTAACTGCTCAAACTTCAAAATCTTGGCAGTTTAACTCAACACACTGTGTGGTATTCTTCTTATAATTATTACTCCATTTTCAGGTATTTCCTTTCCATGTTTGGGAGTAACTTGCTTTTAATTATCCTACTGAAAGAATATGTTCATTTTGAATAGGTTTCAAAAATAAGGGAATCTTGTTCATTTAATTTTACATTTCTGATAATTAGAGTAACTTTTTATGGGCTACCTTTGGAACCCTGCATTTCAAACCTGTTTTTTGTTTTTTTTTTCTCCATCCATGTAACTCTGATGCTGAGTGTCACAGAACACAGTCATATCATGGTAAGACCCTGTCCCCTCATCTTTGTGATTGGCACACGGATAATCAAAACCCCCAAAACTATTTATACACTATGGATAATAATAAACATACATGGGAAGAAAAGCAAAACATGTCAATATATTCTCCAAAGCCATCCATATACAGATAACCTTAATTCAATATCCCCCTTTTCAGATCCTAAAATGCATGCTACCTCTCTAACTGCACACAACAAAAGGTGAAGTGTGACAGATGGAGTCTGAGTAGAAAGACCAGTTTATGAAATGATTATAGTTAAAGTATCTTTTTTTTAAATGTTTTATTTATTTACTTGACAGAGAGATTAAAAATAGGCAAAGAGGCAGGCAGAGAAAGAGAGGGGAGCAGGCTCCCCACTGAGCAGAGAGCCTGATGTGGGAATCAATCCCACGACCCTGAGATCATGACCTGAGCCGAAGGCAGAGGCTTAACCCTCTGAGACACCCAAGCACCCCAGTTAAAATATTTTTTACAAATATATGTAAACACATGTCTAAAGCCCTCTATGAGTCCTAAAAGAAGGTGGATCAAGTAAGATCTATGAACATTAAGTTTTACTAGCTTCACAGTAAATCCACCTCTAAGCACATGGAAGTTATCAAATGCCAGGCTTAGAAGTAATACACATAATTTCTGTCCATGTCGCATTAGGTAGAAGTCAATTGTAATTGTATACCTAAAACAAAGTGGAAGCAAGCTTTCAGTGAACTCTTGACAGTGTCTTGACACTGTCTGAGAAGGGCTATGCAGGAACACAAAGAAAGCTGAGGAAGAAAGGGCAAGGGGTAAAGTTAATTAATATAAGGAGTCTGGAGAACCTATTTAAACTACACCTACTATGATTTAAAGTTTATAGTCACAGTTCATACTGCAGCACTGCCTGGGTTTGAATCTTGGCTCCACTCTTACTAATAGTGTGACTTTGGAATAATTAATATACCTCTCTGTGGCTCAGTTTCTCCATCAGCAAAATTGGAATAGTATTATCACCTAAAGTCTTAAAATTATGTCTCACAGACTACAGTATTTGCTACTATTATTAGGTTTTATTAATAAAGTTATATTTGAGCAGAGATATGAAGATGCAAGGGAGAGAGTCATATTGAAATATAAGAGATATTCTAAATAATAAAAACAAAATATAAAGAGGCTTTGAATAAACTGTAAAATTTTGCTGACATGAGGTCTAAAATTTGTTCACTGTATTTATAAAGGTAGAAAACATTAGCATCCTTTACAAGATCCTTTACTGTATCTAAGGAATTGTACAGAGCAAGCTTAGCTAGAGTGCATTGCTATAAAGTAGGTTACTGAAATAGAGTCTTCTGGAGATCAAGAAAAGGTGTCGTTGAGAAAATACAGTATATTTAAATGCTAATGGAATGATTCAGTGGAAAGGGAACTGATGTTGAAAAGAACTGTATACTTAAGTAGAGAGGATAAAATCCAGGCACAAATAAAACATGAAGTTTTCTCTAATAATGGGGCAAAAGCAATAATATAAACATGGCTTAGAAGTGTGAGCAAAAAAAAAAAAAAGAGCTTAGGGAAGCTCTTTCTAATTACTTCTCTATTTTCTCAGTAAAAAAACAAAAAACAAAAAATAAAAAACAAACAAACAAAAAAAAACAAGCTCATTCATGGAGAAAGATAGGAGCAGTGTTACTGGTGATTTGTGTTGAAGAAGGAATATGTAAGATATAGATGTGTAAGAGACTGAGAATGAATGGTCAAGAAGAGTGATTCTCAAACTTTGGTATGCATCATCATCACCCAACGAGCTTGTTAAAACAGATTTTTGGCATCTCCTCTAGAGTTTCTAAATCATTGCATCTGGCTAGGAGGTCTGAAAAGTTATTTCTAATAATTTAACCAGGTGGTGCTAGTTCCACATGTTCAGTGACTACAGGTTGAGAATTAATTAACTAAGGAATTTAGAATTCCTGTGCAGCAAACACAGATGTATGGATCATGGATTTAGTGTGAAGGTTGTGTATTTTTCTCTTACCATACACAGTTAAAAGAAAATAGACAAAATGAGTTAACACAGCAGACCTTTGACTGCTATGCTTTGAAAATCCTACTTACAAAATTGCACCTTGACTGGAATCTGGGAGCCTGGATTTAAGACACATAATTTTCCTGATAGGAATGGTTTACTCTTTCTAAACTGTGTGTATAAACAATTTTATATTTTGGTTTATGCTCAACATCTGTTTTCCTTCTCTGAGTCTAAAATTTTGACACATGCTGGCAGACAGTGCCTATATGATCATTTCCCAGTAAAATTCTTATGGAATGAGTCTCTAATGAGCCTGATAAACAATGTTCACACATGTCACAACTTACTGCTGGAGGAATTAAGGGCATCTTACATAATTCCACTAAGAAAGGACTCTTGGAAACTTGCATCTTATTTGCTTTAAAGTTTTTCCCATGCATCCTTCCTTTGCTGATTTTGGTCAGTAACCTTTTGCTGTAGTAAGTTTTGGCAATGATTATGACTGTACCTTGAGTCCCATGAATATTCCTAAAAAATTACTAAAACTGGAAATCTATTAGGGACCATCAACATCATAAATGCATTACATTATGAATATATTATGTGAGTGTGTTTTATAAAGTGGTAGTAACTGAAAAGATGAGAGATTGTGACCATAAAATAGGGTGCTTGAAAATAAAATTATGGAAATGCAGTTGCACATTAAAATCTTAAAGCTATAAACATGGATTTTGTGTCTGAAATAGGGTGAAGAGTCAGTTAATTGGAGGAAAAGAAACCAAGGAAATTAAAGACCAGGTTTTTTGAGGAATCACCTATGTAGGAGATTTTTAAAAAGTCCCTAGTATATAGGTCTTTAATTCATTCTGCCGGGCATCAGGGGTCTTTTCCATCTGCAGACTTGTGTGCTTCATTCATTTGGGTAAGTTTTCTTATATTATTTCAACTCCCCATTTTATCTTTTCTTTTTTGGATTTGAGTTATCCAAGTGTTGGATATCTTGAATTAATCCACTATGAGTTTTACTATTTTCTCCTATTTGATTTCTTTCACATCTTTTAACTCTTGACAAAATTGCTGGAGAATGGCCTATCTTCCCATTTCCAAGAATGCCAAGTAGATACCAACATCCCCTTTCTTTGCATTTAGAAGTCTCCTGAGACTTTACTAAGATCAGAACTTCATCAGCCATATACATCCTATGTTAAAGGATTTTAGGAATCAAGAGAGTTCCCTAAAATAGAAACTATTGCTTCCTAATGGAAGTAGTGTGATATATCCTCTTATTTGCCCAAGCAGGTGGTGTGGGGGTATGGATATTCTGGTTGGATGAAGAATCAGTGATACTCTTCAAGTTAAGTGAGAAGTAATAAAAGAGAATTACTCATAGAACTTGTATAAAAACAAGAAGGAAGGAAGGGAGAGAGGGAGGAAGGAAGGAAGAAAGGAAGGAAGGGAGGGAGGAAGGGAGGAGAGGGAGGGAAAAGAAGGAAGGAAGGAAGGAAGGAAGGAAGGAAGGAAGGAAGGAAGGAAGGAAGGAAGGAAGGAAGAAAGAAAGAAAGAAAGAAAGAAAGAAAGAAAGAAAGAAAGAAAGAAAGAAAGAAAGAAAAAAGGAAAAGGAAAGGAAAGGAAAAACGAAAAGAAAGAAATTAAAGGGACCCAAAATAATAGAAAACTCTGGTGCCCATAGGTGAAGCAACCATGCAAGTGTTTCATCAAATTTACTTACAAAAATGAACTTTCCATTCAGGCTTTAGCTGATACCCTTCAACTGTTAATGCCTTTGAAAGTCTGCTTTCTATTTCAAGATTAGTCTGTGTGCTTTTTGTCCAGCCTAAACAAATGATGAATCATGGTGTGTTACTAGAGTATGGTCATTTGGACAAGTAGTGTCCTATTAACTGGCAACCTCTGCTCTAGTGCTCCACAATGGAACTAATACTTTCATAGATCTGCACTGCAGTATGAGTTTTTCCCTACTCAGTGTTGGTTCCTGCAGTCTTTACTTTCACAGATGTCAGATCTGCATCAGTGTCCAAAGGCTTTTTGGCCCAGTCCTGCTTCCTCTCCCTTTTAACAGTCACTAACTCTTTACCATCCACCACTCTAAAATAAGTCTCTTGTATTACTAATGCTGACTTAGTGTATTTTAGCTTTGATACTTATCTAGCCAGAGAACCCTGAATCCCCACTGGATGAATTTGAGTGGATTATACTGAAAGAGTTCTTGGAACACTTTGCCATTTACCACAGAGTAAAGGGTATAAACATGTTTTTTCCCACTTGAAAATGATTTTTTAAGATTCCCCTGAACAAAGAAGAAAAGGTAACCAAACTTGAGTCATATGTAATATGCTTCATCTAAGAGTAGCCTGCTAAGCAAAGGCAATGCAACCCCTTTAGCAGTAAGAGACTGTAGGATGCAAATGACATGGGAAATCGATGAGGGATATATGGTGAAACAAGTATCTGCCCCAAAATTTTACGCTTGACTTTCAATAGTACAGGACTGTACTACATCAGGGAATCTGATGACCAGCCAAGGACCATGTTTCTCAGCTATACTTGCATTAAACTGAGTTGAGGTCTGTGAAACAGTCATGGTGGTGCACTCCACTTCTAGGTCTAACCCATAGCATTTTTCAATACTGCAAGGCACCATGCTTTCCCCTCTTCCACTGGATGTACAGTGATGCCTAAGAAATCTTAAGCAGTTCCATGTTGAAAAGGAAAGAGCTTTTGACAGCCTTTAAATGATTACAGACCCAAACTCTTTATATGTTCCCAAACCCCACTGAGTAGGGCTATCTCCATTAGAATATTAGATGAATAAGAAATTATATTTTGGGGTGCCTGGGTGGCTCAGTTGGTTAAGCGGCTGCCTTTGGCTCAGGTCATGATCCCAGAGACCTGGGATTGAGTCCCGCATCAGGCTCCCTGCTCGGCAGGAAGCCTGCTTCTCCCTCTTTCACTCCCCCTGCTTGTGTTCCCTGTCTGGCTGTGTTTCTCTCTGTCAAATAAATAAAATCTTTAAAAAAAAAAAAGAAATTATATTTTATTTCACCACTTAAATCCCAGGGTTTATTTGCTACAGCACTTAGTTTTACCCTGAGAGTATAGCAGGCATCTCAAAGGAGATGACTTAAGTAATTGCCCATGCTGAGTAATGAGACAACCAGAGTTTTAACTGCTACAGCAGCAGATCAATAATGTCCAAAGTCTAATAAGAACTGACTCTACGAGATTTCAATCAAAATTCACCAGATACATGCAAACTGTTTTCCCACAACTCTAGCAATAATATATGGATTTCCCCATTCATCAAAAACTCATGGGACTTTCAATTTATTCTTATTTTTATTTACCAAGCAGCAAGTGGGAGAAAATAAAGGGAGAGTGAAGAGCAGATTTTCCCCTCTTTTCTATTACAAATCCTCATACCACTGCTGAAATCTGAGCTAGAGGGAAAGGAGAAGTTTTAAATTAGATATGAGTGAATATATAAATTGAATGAGGTAAAATTTATTCTGCTTTTTAAATGAATAATATATAGTACATATATAGTAAATATATAGTAAAAATGTCAAAAAGAATAAGTCGGTAGTAAAAAAAGAAGTTATGTTTATCTCCTTGTCATAGAAACGCTCAATTTCCCACCCATGAGGAAGCCACTTTTAAAACATTTAAGTCTCAAATATTGTTTCAGAGATTCTTCATAAACACAAAGTCAAACAAAAATGGTAGAATGCATTATACATTGTTCAATACCTTGCTTTTTCCACTTAAAAATAAATTTTGCGTATCATTCCAAATCATTAAAGATTGATATAATTTTTTCTATCCATTGAATGGCATTATATAACCAACCCACTGTTAAATCAGTGTCAATCTATTAATTATAAACAAAGCATTGCTTAAAATTTGTTTACATATATCATTTTTCTCAAATGAATAACTATCTGTAGAATAATTTGAAGAAAGGAAATTGCTAGGAAAAATGGCACATACATTTGAAGTTCTGATATATATATATATATACAAAATTGACTATCATAGATGTTTTTCTCATTTACACTTGAGGAATATGTAAGTCTATTTCTCCCTCTTTCTAAAGAACAGATTTTTGTTCTTTAATAATCTGAAAGATAAAAAATAGTATCAAGATATAATTTAATTTGCATTTCTCTTCTTGTCAATCAGGTTGAAAATCTTTTCATATTTAAGACTCACTTGTATTCTTAGTACTCTCTTTATATAATTCACCTTTTTTTTCCTTAACTTTTTAAAAAATTAAACTCTATACCCAACATGGCCTTGAATTCATGACCCCAAGATCAAGAGTCATATGTCCTACCTATATGGGCATCCTACAGCCAATGAGGCATCCCTCCTTAGCCTCGTTCCTATGGCCCTAGATGTCCTTGTAAGATACACATGTGCCAGAGTATAGGAAATAAACTTTATGATGATTTAGATGAGACAGTGGTAAAGATTTTGAGTCCAGGGGTCTGAGTTATGCTGGAGCATCACCATCAAGGCAAAAGGCAAGTTGTTGCTCCTCACCCCTACTCTCTGCCCCATCCCTCTTACCAATATGAGAGAGTCAAAGAGCTTAGTGAATTTGCAAACCCATACCACACTTGGGAATATTCCTGTAATCTATTTATTTGATGACACAAAAGGCTGCAGTTTCAAGTAAGATCCAAAGCAGGAAAGCTCTGTGGCAGGTTCATGCTCTAGTGAAAGCTGTCTTGTCTTTCTTGCCAGATGGCCTAGCAAATAAGATATTAGTTTATGGATCTGTGCTGATTAAGGATCATGTAAAGTCTTGTAAACCCTAACATGATAGTTGTAGCAACTATCTCTAAGGCTTGGGAGTACAAAAATACCTCCTATAGCCAACTATGCACTATTTGGAAAAAAATCTCCTGGCCTGGTACTACATCCTAATAAAGATAGAGAAACTGGCAATGGAACAAGAAAGAGCAACATGACTTGCCCATGATGATTTAGCCATCACATGAACCACTGAAGTACAAAGTTAAATAGGCACAGAAGTATCACATTGTATAAGTGAAGCATTGCATTCTTTTTTTTTTATGATTTTATTTGTTTGCCAGAGAGAGACACAGTGAGAGAGGGAACACAAGCAGGGAGAGTGAGAGAGGGAGAAGCAGGCCCCCCACAGAGCAGGGAACCTGATGCATGACTGGATCCCAGGACCCTGGGATCCTGACCTGAGCCAAAGGCAGACGCTTAATAACCGAGTCACCCAGGTGCCCCAGACCCCAGGTGCATTCTGTACTGGGCACTAACAGATAATTAAGACTCAATGGTACCTATTAACAGATACAAAAAAAGCCCTTCTCCCGGTTCACATTTAGGGGCTAATGGGCCATTTCCAATGACCGAGAGACAAGGAAACGTTTATGTAATTCTTACAGCAATAAATGGATGTTTATACTAGTGAAAAAGAAACTGCTACCATATTAGAGCTCCCATTGACTAGGGTCCCTGAAAACAGTGATGGAGAGAAATAATGTCAATAGACAAATCTATGGGTTATGCCTGGAGAAAGACATGAGTGAGTCATATACACCAAACTCTGGTGATTAAATAGATTGTCTCATTGATCAGAGACCAGGAATGAAGAAGATTTAAAACCTGGAAGCATAGAGTTATGAGGATGAAGAGGCCACAAAGATTGCCAATTGTGTCTCGTGCCAATTACCCTGAAAATTATCCACTTCAGAGAAGTCTCTCAGTGACCAGGTGAAGACAATGACTTAGCTAGCTTCTGTCTTCAAATGCTCAAACGCTTACATAGTTAGTCCATTAATTTAACCCACGGTGGCAGAGATGGTGGATATATGTGGAACCAACAAGATGGCCCTTTTACATGAAGGCTAATCTATCTACTACCCTGCTGAGTGTCCCATTTGTTATAGGGAGAGACTGATGCTGAATTCTCAAGACAGATATTTGGAGACTTGCTGATTATATCCATCTTAAAGGGAAAAGTGAATATAACAAACCAAAATGATTCATATTACAAATATAAGTCTATCTTCTCTGCCTATATCATCTCCAGGAAAAAAAATACCCTCAAAGGCCTTATATATTGCCTCATGCTTTGGTATAATATCCTTACTGGTTGCTTCAGACCATGAGAAGCAACAACGGGCTCATTAACTATGTGTGCCATCATTCTACAGCTGACCTGATAGAATGACTGACTAGACTATTGAAGGCACGATTAAGAAACAACTCAAAGATATCTTGCATTGCTAGAGTGTTCTTCTGCAAGGTGAAACTAGTCACTGCATCAGTGATCTGAATATGATGCAGCATCACCAGAATATACAGGTCTGCAATCAAACAAGTGGCAGAAGTGAATGGGTTCCTTTCCTAAACATTTTCCATTTGAGGTTTTTTTTTTCATGTATTTTTAGGATCTGATAGATTTGAGATTATAGGTCTTGGGATAGTGGTGAGATGTGAAGCTTGGATAATCTAGCTAAGGAACACAAAGAGAGCTTGGCTGAACCTTAATCTGTAACTAACACCAGAAAACCAGAGGGTAAAGAACTGAGTCATTGCTCTACCTGGGATGATGGCCCCAATTACCACGAGAAACTAGGATTGGTAGTACACCGAAGGCAGGAAGATACACACTTGGAATGCAAGACATTAATTAGGTTATCTCTTTATCTTTCTCACTTCAATGATAACTATAGGTGGTACAATTTCAACAAGTGAAACCTTACAAGACCCAGGCAAACAAAGCTTCAGAGGTCCAGAAAATAAAGGTTACTATCCATCAGGCAAATAAACTCAAGAAGCGAGGTTAATTTCAGAGAATCCAGAATGGTTGGTGGATGCAGAGGTGATGATTTATAGGCCTTGGAGAGCTGCAGTAGTGAAGATCTTTCTTTGTTGTTCATTGGTTTTTTTGTTTGTTTATTTTTTTGTCTGTTTGTTTGTTTTAACCATTTCTAAGCCTTTTAGGGCATTACAACTGAATAGTAGCAAGAAGCATTGCATTTTTACAATTCCTTCCAGGCATGAATTGACTTCCACATATTTGTGTAAGATCAAATATCATAGAGGATACTGGATATGAAGAGTGAAAGAGATTACTTCTTTGGATATGTTTTATGAGTCTCTCATATTTATCTGGCAGTGCCTGCCTTCCAGTCTTTGGCTTCTTGATTCATCTACTAATGCCATTCTTTATTTCATCATTCCCTGAGAAGGTTAGTCTCCATCTCTCCAACCATAAAGAAAGCTGAGAAAGTTCCAGTATCCAAGCCCAGTGAACCAGACTAATGGAAGCTCTGATTTCTTCCAATCCTTACAGACTCAAATGAAATGCTGCATCATAAGACATGGGATCTGGCTTTCCCACAAACTCCTTAGTGGAGTTATGAAGCACAAACTAGAAGTAGAGGAGAGTAAACACCCTATGGCCAATAATAAGAAGAAGACTAAAAAGAAAAAGACAGGTGCCTGGGTGGCTCAGTAGTTAAGCATCTGCCTTTGGCTCAGGTCATGATCTCAGGGTCCTAGGATAGAGTCCCACATCAGGCTCCCTGCTCAGCAGGAAGCCTGCTTCTCCCTCTCCCACTCCCCTTGCTTCTCCCTCTCCCACGCGCCATGCTTGTGTTCCCTCTCTTGCTATCTCTGTCTCTGTCTCTGTCTCTCTCTGTCTCTGTCTCTCTCTTTCTGTGTCAAATAAATAAAATCTTTAAAAAAAAAGAAAAGAAAAAAGCACAAACAAAAAAAAAAAGAAAATTAAAAAAGCATATAAATTTTGCTCTTCCTGCCCCTCTGAATGTTCTGAGTCACAGTAGTCCCATACAGCCTTCCTGTAGATATCCAAACAACCAGCCATATTTTCTGTGAAACTCGGTAATTCACCATCATGTATTTGCTTTCTCCAATTATTGAACTCTTTGTGTTCTAAATCACCCTGCCCTCTTTCCCTACCTGAGGTTCTATTTTTTATACTACCTAGACCAAGACAAAGTCTATTACTATCACTTGAATCATATCTATTCCATGCTCATCTTAATTCAGCTTTCATTTTTTAGAAAGTACTCTTGTTTTTATAGACATCTATTATTTTGTCCTCTCTTTGGAAAGATTATATATATATATATAATTTTTATATTAGAAATTATTTTACTCAGTTTCTCCTTTTTATTTTTATTAGTGAGGTAACTAGTTGTGGCAACATTTGATCTGTGGGAACATTTTTTTCATGATGGTATTATTACTGTATTTATTATTACTGTATTTGGGGTATGTGTGCATGTGTTCATGTATGTATTTTTTTCCTATTTTTATTTTGGAGTACCTCTGTAGATTCATGTGATAGTTTTGTTGGATTTACTTTAAAACTCTCATCAAACAGATGGGATCCCAAGCAGGCAGAAATGTTCTAAACATTTCCAAGTGTTGTGTTAAGTATGTTCTTTAACCCATGCTTACCATGTGCAAATAAGTATAACAACTATAAACTGATAGCACGCACAACTCTCAGCAACCCCTAATTCACTAACATATTATTTAATGTAAACATTGCCTATGATATTCATCATTTGGCTCTGTAGCCATTGCTTCTCATGGGAAAAAAAAAACAGCTCTTAACAACAGAGGGTTAAAAACTAATAAAATTTCAAAGGAAAGCACATGAATCCATTATCATAGATGGAGATTTCAAAAGCACTTCCTCAGAAATGGACAGGTCTAGCACGCAGAAATCAGTAAGGACACACTTCAATTCAATAGCAGTGTCAATCAACTGGATATACTTGATATCTATAGACTACTTTATCCAATAACAGCAGAATATCTTTCTCAAGTTCACATGGACTATTCACCAAGACAGACCACAGTCTAGGCCATAAAACACAACTTAACAGGTTTAAAAGAATAGAAAATATGCAATTTTTACTCTAAGAACACAATGTAATGATGCTGGAAATCAGTAACACAAAGATAACTGGAAAATCAAAATATTTGGAAATTAAATAGCCTACTTCTAAATAAATCTCAAGAGAAATTTAAAAACACTTCAAGCTAAATGAAAATGAAAACAATTTATCGAAATTTGTAGGCTGCAATGAAAGGAGTACTTAGAGGAAATCTAAGTTTCCACATTAGGAATCTAGAAAAAGAAGAATAAATTAAATTGAAAGTAATCAGAAGAAAATAAATTACAAGAGTTAGAGTGGAAATCAATGAAATTGAAAACAAGAAATCAACAGAGAAAATCAGTGAAACCAAAAGCTGGTTGTTTGAAAAAAAAAATCAATAAAGTTAGTTACCCTGTAGTCACTCTAAGAAAAGAATAAAGAATAAATTATTAATATTAATAATGAAAGAAGGGACATCACTAAAGTTCCCATGGGCATTTAAAGGAATACTATGAAAAATCTTCTGCCCACAAATTTGATAACTTAGATTAAATAGACCAGTTGCTTAAAAAAACACAATTTGGCAAAATCACATAGAAGGAAGAAAGCAATCTTTAGGGAGGGGAGGGGAATAGGCAATATTAATGGTCTATATCAATTAAAGAAATTGAATCAATAATTAATAATGTTCCAAAACAGAAAGCCCTAGGCCCAGGTGGGTTCATTGATGAAGTCTACTAAACTTAAGGAAGAAATTATACCAGTTCCCTATAATTTCTTTTAGAGGGTAGAAGCAGAGACAGCACTTGCTAACTCATTCTGTGAGTCCAGAGTCATGTTAATACTTAAATCAAACATCTTTCAAGAAAAGAAACTGCAGACCAAAATCCCTAATATGAAAATACATGCAAAATCCTCACTGAAATATTATCAAATCCAATCAAACAATGTATAAAAAGAATTATACACTATGACCATGTGGTATTTATCCCAGGTATACAAGGCTGATTCAACATTGAAAAATTAGGTAATGAGGGTTCCTGTGTAGCTCAGTGGGTTAAGCCCCTCTGCCTTTGGCTCTGATCATGATCTCAGGGTCCTGGGATTGAGGCCGGCATCAGGCTCTCTGCTCAGCAGGGAGCCTATTCCCTCCTCTCTCTCTGCCTGCCTCTCTGCCTACTTGTGATCTCTCTCTCTCTCTCTCTCTCTCTCTCTCTCTCTCTCTCTCTGTCAAATAAATAAATAGAATCTTAAAAAAAAGAAAAAATTAGGTAATGAAATCCACCACATTAACAGCCTAAAAATGAAACAAAAATCGCATAATTATATCAGCAGATGCAGAAAACACATTTGAGAAAACCCAATACCCATTCATGATAAAAAACTCTGTGAACACTAGGAATAGAGGGTAACTTCCTCACCTGATAAAGAATACCCACACACAAAAACTTCCTGTAGCTAACATCATCCTTGATGGTAAGAAAGTCAAAGTTTTCCCAACAAAATCAGGTGGAGGGCAAGGATGTCCCCTCTTACTACTCCTTTCAAGCATCATACTGTAAATCTTTGTTAATGCTATAAGAAATGGAAACAAAATGGATACAGATTGGGAAAGAGGAAACAAAACTGGTTTTGTTTGTATATGTCATACTCATCCATGTAGAAAACCCCAAAGAATTAACACAACTCATGTAACTTATAACTTATTATAGCAAGGTTTTAGGATACAAGGTCAACATACAAAATCAATACTTCCCTATATATCAGCAATGAGAAAGTGAAATCTGAAATTAAAAATACAATACCATTTACATTAGCACCACCAAAAATGAAATACCTAGGTAAAAATTTAGTAAAATATCTGTAAGATCTACATGAGGGAAACTCTAAAACTCTGATGAAAGAAATCAAAGAAGTAAATAAATGAAGAAATACTTCACATTCTTAGACAAATCAATATTGCTAAGTGGTCAGTTATTTCCAACTTGATCTATAGAATGTAAGCAATCTGAAAAAAAAAGCAAAAAACAAACAAACAAACAAACAAAACACAACCTTGAAGTTATTTTGTGGATACTGACAAACTGATGTCAAAGTTTGTATGGAGGGGTAAAACAAACAGCTAACACAATATTGAAGGAGAAGGAAGACTGACTACCTGACCTCAAGTCTCACTATGAAGCTATATTAATCAAGACAGAATAGTGAAAGAATGGACAAATCATAGAATGGAACAAAGTAGAGAAATCTGAAATAGGCACTCATAAAAATAGTCAACTGAGTACTGAGCAAGAAGAGAAAAGATAATCTTTGTTTTTTAAAGATTTTATTTATTTGACAGAAAAAAAAACACAGCTAGAGAGGGAACACAAGCATGGGGAGTGTGAGAGGAAGAAGCAGACCTCCCAATGAGCAGGGAGCCCTATGTGGGGCTCGATCCCAGGACTCCAGGATCATGACCTGAGCCGAAGACAGGCGCTTAATGACTGAGCCACTCAGGCATCCCAAAGGAAATCTTTCTTATTACAGCAGTGCTAGAACTGGACATCCACACATAAAAACATAAATCTAGACATAGACTTTACATCCTTCACCAAAATTAATTCAAAATGGATCATACATCTAAATGCAAAACACAAAACTACAAAATTCCTATAAAATAATATAGGAGAAATCACAGATGACTTGGCATATGGTGATAAGTTTTTAGATACAGTTATAACTAAAGTTATAATCTAATAATGAAATAATTGATGAACTAAATGTTATTAAAATGGACTTTTGCTGTGCAAAAGACCCTGTCAAAGAATGAGAAGACAAGCCACAGAATAGGAGGAAATCTTTGCAAAATACAGTTCTGATAAGTGACTGTTACTCAAAATATAAAAAGAACTATCAAAACTCAACAATAAGAAAACAATTTGATTTTCTGAATGAGCCAAAGACATTAGCAGACACCACTAAAGGAGATATACAGATGGCAAATAAAGACATGAAAAGACGTGCCACATCTGATGCCATCAAGGAATGCAAATTAAAACACTGAATTACTATCACACATCTGTTAGAATGGCCAAAATCTGGAATACCAAAAACACCAGACACCTCAAAGGTAAGAAACAACAGGAACTCTAATACATTTCTGGTGGGAATACAAAATAGTGCAGCCACCTTGCAAGATAGTTTAGAGGTTTCTTGCAAAACTAAACATATTCTTACCATATGATCCAGCAATGGCACTGGTTGTTGTTTACTCACGAGTTGAGAAATTATGTCCCCCTCACCCCCCTAAAAAGCCTGTACATGGATGTTTATTGACTTCATACTGTATGAGCAGTCTTACTCATAAATGCAAAAATTTTGAAGTAACTAAGATATCCTTCAGTAGATGACTAGATAAACAAATAGTAGCATATCTAGAAAGTAAAACATTATTCAGTGCTGAAAGGAAATGAGCTATCAAGCCACAAAAAGACATGGAGGGAACTTAAATGTATATTTCTAAGTGAAAGTAACCAATATGAAATGGCAACATACTGCCCAGCTCCAACTAAATGACATTCAGGAAAGGGAAACACTGTGGAGACAGTAAAATGATCAGTTGGTGCCAGTGGTAGGTGTTGCAAGAAAAATGAATAAGAAGAACATAGAAGATTTTTAGGGCAGTGAAAATATTATGTATGATATCATAAAATACATGCATTTGTCCAAACCCATAAAATATAATACCAAAAGCAACCCTAATGTAAACTATGGACTTTGAGTGATTATGATATGTCAATATAAGTTCATCAATTATAAAAATGTAGCACTCTAGTGGGAGATGTGTGTGAGTGTGTGGGGACAGAGGGTATAAGGGAAATCTCTGTTTTCATTTTCAAACATTTTCAATTTGCTTTCAACCTACAAATTCTCTAAAAATAAAGTTTTAATAAAATAAAAATAAAAGGTAATTTTAAAAAATACCAAACACTAACCCAGAGTTTATGAAAATCCTGTGTGTCTGTGTGACTGGCTTATATGAAAAAGAGTACCTGTGACATTTTCTAGGGTCTACAACTGGCAGCACCTTCTACACAGCCTCCTTTTACCACTGTATTATTTCACTGATTTTGAAAACCCTTCATTTTATTTAATGGCTGAGGTGTCATATAATTCCAGTTTAACTGAGGATGGAGTATACAGTTCTTTTTTCTATTCTTTTTACTGCATTAAATGTGGGAAAGGAAGCCATGTCTAGATGAATACCAGTTCTCTGGACTTTTTTAAGACCTGAAACAGCATCTTGGTTGCTGAAATTTCTCTTTCAGATGGAATGTCTGGGCACTTCGTGTCGGATCTGGAAGGCTTAGGTGATTGGCAGAAAGCCCACTTCAGGTTTCTGGCTCCACAAAATGCCAGCACAAGAAGAAAAACAAATAAACAAAGAGCAAACCAAAAAAGAGAAAAAACAGTCTAGAGATTTTGTGTAACTCTTTTTATTTCCATATCACCTAAAGTTTCTTAATTGTGTCTCTCATTTCTTCAAATAAAGCACTACAATTTAACAGTATGTTTCATATACAAGTTTTATTATATTTATCTATATTTATATTATCATCTCTCACTTATTAAAATAAGTTTCAGAGAGCTTAAATTTCCTAATGTAACTTTTGCCTGATGACATTTCTTCTAGGGAAAAAATGGTATTAAAAGGAAAATTTTAATGACTCACAATTAAATATTGAAAAACCACAAAATCTGAGTGACGTCTGGGCAGCTAAGTCAGTTAAGTGTTCAACCCTTGATTTCAGCTCAGGTCATGATCTCATTGAGATGAAGCCTCCACTGAGTGTGGAGTCTGCCTGAGACTCTCTTTCTCCTTCTCTCTCTCTGACCCTCTCCATTGCTCTCTTGCTTTCTCTAAGATAAATATTTTAAAAAGACAATAAAACTTAAATTTGTGATCCTATGCGTAAAACAGCTTCTCTCAAGGGAATGGGGTAGCTTTATGTATCAACTTATCTAATCTATACTATATTGGCAATTATGCAAACACTAATCTAGATGTCACAATGAATGTATTCTGTAGATATGGTTAGCATCTACAATCAGTTGCTTTTAATGTAACCTCATAATGTGGCCCTCATTCAAGCAGTGGAAGGCCTTAAGAGCAAAACCTGAGGCTTCATGGAAAAAAAAAAAGGAATTTAGTCTGAAAACTGCAGCATTGATCCCTACCTGAGTCTCCAGTCTGCCCGACTCATCTAGAGATTTTGGATTGGTCAGCATTTCACAGTAATTTGGGTCAATTCCTTAAAGAAACTCTTTCCCTTTCTCTCTCTCTCTCTCTCTCCCTTCTTCCCTCCCTCTCTCCCTCTTACCCTCTCTCCCTCCCTCCTTCTTTTCTTCCCTATTTCTGAGTGCGTATCTATGAGGGTCTCTACACATACAAAATATACACAACTGGTCTGAATTTTTGGAGAACCCTGACTGGTACAGTGAGGTATGTCCATAGTAAGGTAGTTCTACCACCCATTCATGACAGTTTCACAGGAAGGATATCTGAGAAATCTTTACTCTCCCTTTTCTGCTACCAGTTGATTCTGATCTTATTACAAGTGAGCTCTGTGTTCACTCAAAAAGATCCTACAGAATACCCCTAATTACAACAATTTCCATAGGTACATGTTAATATTTTGAACAATTTGGTAGAAAAACTATTATCTCACATGGCAAGAATCTCATTGACAGAGACACTGGGGATAGAAAAGTCATGAAGACACAGTATATAGATTATAGAAAATAATGTAGGAATGAACAGATAATTTCCTGTGCTTAACAGTTAGATGGACATGTATGAAAATTCTCATTTAAAACTAGGCACACCTAAAGTATATCACATAAAGAAGAAATTTAACTTAATAATTAATATGGTAAGGAAAAAATAATTATACTTAAGGACATACAGAATCAATTAGTTTTATAATGAAATAATTTAAAAGTCATGGGTTCAAACGTCTTGTTTTTCAGGACAACTTTAGAGATGTCAGAGCCAGAAGGGAACAATCAGGCAAGTGTCAAAACTACCTGGGGAACCAAATGATGTTCAGAGGAATATTAAGAAAGGCCTAAAATAGATGAATCCAAACAATCACAGATAACTATGTGGTATTTGAAATTGTTCAGCAGGATTAACATAAAGATGGAGAAACCATACTCCAAAAATCAGGGCAATATGGACTCTAGATGGAATAAAAGTCAATGTGTAGATATACAATGCTCTCAGAATTAAATTAATATTTAAGAAACATGCAGAAAATTAAGCTAACCGAGGATCCTGAGGCATTTAGGGGCTCTAAGCATAATCATTTGAAGATACAATAAGAAAGCTGAATGAGTCCAGAGTTCAAATAAGGAAACTAAATAGATTACAAATGTGAAGCATTAGAGATAAAACAAATGATATTTATACATTTTCATTGTAAATAAAATATATTTTTATTACTAATTTTTCAAGAAGTATCAAAGACATTGGAGCTTTTTTAAGCTGGAGAAGATAATTTCAGTTTCAAATTTACAAAAGTTTTCCCTTTTGTGACACAGAAAATCATAACCCACTTGTACTCATCTTTTAGACCATTTGCTTTTGGATTTTTCTGACTCATATACAAAATGAAAATGTGGCTATTTCCAGATAAGTCAGAGTGTCACAAGAATTGTTATTTGGAGCCCCTTGCTGATTTCCACTGAAACACTGTCTCTTTTTCTCTTCTTTCACAGCTGTATTGATGTAAAAATTTACATAACCAAAAAATTCACCTATTTTAAGTGTACGGTACAATATCTTCTAGTAAATTTACAGATATGCAACCCAAGTATATTTTCTTGTGTGTGTGTTTTCCATGTGTGCATTAATATTTGCTATGTATTTACACACATTAACACCGATGTGTCGGTTATAAATTATTACTTTTGTTTTTAATATTCAAAGTTAACTTCTGATTGATTCAGTTCTCTACAATTATGTTTATTTGCATAATAAAACTAGAAAATTCTATTTGTTTTTGCCACTGACTTACCACAGCATGGCAAGTTTAGCCTGAGGAGGTTAAGAATAATTCTTCACAGGCTCATTTTTAGGTTTGAAACACATCAGTGGATTTCAAAGTCTGCAGGGAAAAGTCTATTGCAATGTTTTAAGTAGGGGAAGATTACTGTTTCAAGGGAAAAAAATATATATATGGCACATTTGGGTTTTTATTTTAAAAACTAGACTTCTGGATCCAGATAATCAATAAAAAAGGAGGAGTTCAAAAGCTGTGTGGGGACTAAGAGAGGAATGCATTTATTAACTTATTAAATATAAGTAGTAGGTACTCCTCCTGCTGCGTAGATTACCCTATGGTTTTCCACCTAAAGTTACTTAATTGGCTGAATCTTATTGCAGGAGAAGAATTTGTGGGATATTACCACCACAGGACATTTATAAATTGTGACTATTCACTTCAGCACACATAAAAAGAATCATATGTGGAATTTCGTCTAAAGAAAGACTTTAGATGGTAAAAATCCAACACAGCCCTGCTTCACTGATCTTAAGGTAGCCACAAGATCCATGTTCTGAGCTGGTTTTCTCTGAGTTTGAAGGAATGAAATTTGGGGGAGAGAACTGGATTTGTCCTCACTTGAGTATCTTAAAAAAATAAATAGACAATGATTTTGGCCGTTAAACTTATGACTCTTTCGAATTAGGAAAAAATGATTTTTAAAAATTAGTTTCATTGAATTATAATTAACATACAATATTATATTAGTTTCATATGTAAAACAGTGATTCAATATTTTTATACATCATGAAATGATCACCTCTATAGGTCTAGTTACCCTCTATCACTATACAATATTATTAATTGACTATATTCCATACACTGTAGATTATATCCCTGTGTCTTATTTTATAACTGGAATCTTTGTATTTTTTTTTTAAGTTGACACATGGTGTGACATTAGTTTCAGGTATAACACAGTGATTCAATGACTCTGTTATCCTCTGATCACCACAAGTGTAACTATCATCTATCACTATGCAACATTACAATATCATCGACAATATTCCTTATGCTGTACCTTTTATTTCCATGATTTATTCATTCCATAATAGCAAAAAAATTTCTAAAACAAGATTTATAGGGTTTTGGTCAATAGTATTAAATATTATAAATTACAACATTCATGCGTAGAAGTTATTATGGACCAGCCTCTTTGAGATGTGCTATATGGATTGTCTAATTCAGTTTTCATAATAGTTCTAGTAGCTACTATTATTACTCCCATTTTATAGACTAGGAGACGAAAAGCCAGAAAAGCTAATCAATGGTGTAGGCTATAAAGCTAAATGATGGAGCTAAGAAGTAGACCTAATTCATGTATCACCAAAGATAGAATTTTAAAATATATCTGGTGATGACTGACTGAGAGAAGAAGCACTATGCTATCCTTTTTAATTTCCCTGAAGATCTTTTTTTTTTTTTTTTATTTATTTTAACATTTATTCCAATTACATTTAAATACATTTATTTAAATGCATGTAAATAAATACATTTAAATAGATTTATTTAAATCTACTTAAATTTAAATTTACATTTTAAATTTTTTTTAATTTATTTTTTTTTATTGTTACTAAATTTTTTTTTCCAGTGTTTCAAGATTCATTCCCCATTCCCCACACCCAGTGCTCCCCGCTTTAGGTGTCCCCAGTACCCACCACCAGGCTCTCCCATCCCTCCACCCCCCTCCCTCCAAGTCCCTCAGTTTGTTTCTGTGTTCAAAGTCTCTGTTGTTTCGTTTCCCTCCCTAG
>PITA01026350.1:0-22753 GCA_004023965.1 Spilogale gracilis
TCTCTGTCAAATAAATAAAATCTTTAAAAAAAAAAAAAAAAAAATGTGGTCCTTGATCTACAGCATCAGTATGACTTGAACACTTAATTAGAAATACAGATTGTTGGGCACCTGGGTGGCTCAGTGGGTTAAAGCCTCTGCTTTCGGCTCAGGTCATGATCTCAGGGTCCTGGGATGGAGGCCCGCATCAGGCTCTCTGCTCAGGAGGGAGCCTGCTTCCTCCTTTCTCTCTCTGCCTACTTGTGATCTCTCTCTGTCAAATAAACAAACAAATTTTTTTCTTTTAAGATTTTATTTATTTGACAGAGAGAAATACAGCCAGAGAGGGAACACAAGCAAGGGGAATGAGAGAGGGAGAAGCAGGCTTCCCGACGGGCAGGGAGCCCGATGTGGGACTCGATCCCGGGTCTCCAGGATCATGACCTGAGCCAAAGGCAGTCGCTTAACCCACTGAGCCACCCAGGTGCCCCAATAAATAAAATCTTTAAAAAGAAAAGAAATACAGATTGTCAGGGTGCCTGGGTGACTGACCATTCAGAGTCTGACTCTTGATCTCAGCTCAGGTCTTGATTTCAGGGTTGTGAGTTCAAGCCCCACATTGGGCTGCATGCTAGGTATGGCGCCTACTTAAAAAAAAACATTAAAAAACCTAGACATACAGAACCTCAGTTCCCTCCTCCACAGTCTATTAAACCAGCATCTTTATTTTAATAAGATCCATAGGTGGTATGCATATCATTAATTAATACAGATATTAAAATGTGAGTAGCCTGGTATAGAGGAAAGAACCTAATGTAGCCTAAATCATTCCATGTTCTAACTATGTGACGTTGGACAAGTCATTAGCCTCTGAATCAAAATTTTTAAAATAGAATTTTTTGTGAACTATGGCACACATGCAAAAAAATGCATAAAACATAAATTTACACTTTATGAATTATTACAATGTAGACACCTTTATGACAGTCATACAAATCAAGGGATACTCCACGAATCCCTTATATGACTGCCCCTGTTCATAAACCCCCTCTCCATCCAGAGGTAAAAACTAGCCTTTTATTATTATTGTTTACTTTTCTTTATAGCTCACTATTTCTGTATTCCTAAACAATGTAGTTTAATCTTACCCATTTTTGAACTTCACATAAATGGAAGCTTGCCATATATTTTGTTTTGTGTATTGCTTTTTTACTCAGCATTGTATATTTGTGAGGAGCATCTATGTTGATGCACTGAGCTGAATTCCTTCATTTGTAACTGCTATTTTAGTATTCCATCTTAATGAATATACCACATTTATTTATCCATGCTACTATTATTGGACATTAGGTGATTTCCAGCCACACTTTCTTCACCTGCACAAAAGGGCATAAGGATTTTCCTTACAGAATTGTTGCACAGAGAAAAATGAGGTGATACATAAAAATGCCTTGAAAAAGTAGATTAGAACAACACAAATTTGAATTGGTTATAATGGTTATAGAAGTCAACGTTAGAGAAAGGGAGATGGTGACTTGTTTAAGAGTCAAAAAGGTGCTGAGATAGTGAAAATCACAAATGATGAGACTTGGCTAGAAGGAAGATCAGCAGGGACTTTTGGGAGTAACGGATGCAGAAGTAGAGTAAATCTCAGAAGCGGGTGGTAAAGCATAAGCCAGGTGATAAAACTGAGGCTGTAGGGTGAAGGCTAAATAAGGAATCTTTGGAATCCAGACTTACCCAACCACAAGTCTGAAAAGCAGAGTTTTATAATATGGTACTTGCTGTGTTCCTCACCTTCCTGGTAAAAAACACTGGTTATGCACTTGGAATGCTTTCTTCCTCCTTGGGGTCTGAGATACCTAAAAAAAAAATAAAGAGACAAAAGTGAGTTTACCAGCATATTACTTAAGCTGGAAGAGATTGCTCTCGGCTCCTTTGCTGCATTCATTTGGCTCTAACTTTCAACCACATAATGCACCATCTATGTCAGGGAAGTATAGAGAGGACTTTATAGACTGAGACCCTTGGAGGGTGCTGAGAATCTGCTCTGTGGAAATTTTTCTGCCATCCTCCTTAGTCTAGGAGCTTCACATCCTATAAAGCCAAGAGTAAGTAACAATCCAATGGGATGATAAGAGATAGAGGTTTTTCTTCCATTCACTGGTTGAAAGCTGCAATGACAAAGCTCTTTTGGATTTCTCTAGGATCTGAGTGTGGCTCTATACAAACACTTCCTTTCCCTACGTGATGGGGAGACCTGCTCAGATGCCTCAAGAGAACTCCATCTACTCTGCTGCGACATAGATCCATTCCTGGTGGAGCGAGCTGAAAAAGAATGCCCTTTTCCTGATGCCCTGACCTTCATCACCCTGGACTTCATGAATCAAAGGACCCGGAAAGTTCTCTTGAGCTCTTTCTTAAGCCAGTTTGGACGTTCAGTTTTTGACATTGCTTTCTGCATGTCAGTAACCATGTGGATTCATCTGAACCATGGGGACCATGGCCTGTGGGAGTTCCTGGCCCACCTTTCCTCCCTTTGCCGCTACCTCCTTGTGGAGCCACAGCCCTGGAAGTGTTATCGGGCAGCTGCAAGGCGTCTCCGGAAGCTGGGTCTTCATGATTTTGACCACTTCCGTTCCCTTACCATCCGAGGTGATATGGCCAGTCAGATTGTACAGATCTTGACCCAAGACCATGGCATGGAATTAGTATGCTGCTTTGGCAATACCAACTGGGACCGAAGCCTTCTGCTCTTCAGGGCAAAACAAACCAGAGACTCATCCAATTCCTGAATTACTGACAGAGGAAGGGAAAGAAAGGAATAGATTAAGCTTCTGGAGACAGTGAGATGGGACAGTGGGAAGAGCAGGAAAGAGATATTGAAAGGGTGTTATACTAAGAATTAAGTTAACTTCCCTTAATTCATGATTGTAAGGCAGCCTGAAAACATGGCAGAAACTTTTGGCAAAATGTCCAAGACATGCAATTCAAAGAATTAGGATCTGTTCCCTACTGTTTGAGTTGATCCTGGAAGAGAATATATCTGTGGAGATGAACCAGGCTATCCATATTGAGATGGCCTAGAGAAAGTGAGCCTGGTTCTAGAATATGGAAGGAGCTGCTTTTAGTGGTTAGAGACATAGACCAGGCTAGCCTTAGAACTTATCGGTTCCATGGGCAATTTGAATCTAATCTGGCTTCTTCAGACTTTTTCTGGACTTACCCTGCCTTCAGGCAAAACCTCACTATATCGTCTGGAAAGAATCACTGGCCTGGCTAAAGGAAAGGGTTAGTAAGAAAAACATCTTTCCAGAGCAGGTCAAGTCTGGATCCAGCATGCCCCGGCTCAGCAGAGCAGGTAACAGACACTGGCCAAAATGCACTGACTAGCATTTATAAAATGTTGATAAGATTTGAATTATGAACCCACTATCCAGCTGGTCCAAAAGAAATTCACGAAGTAAGACTGTATAATTATATATAATAAAAGTGACTTGAGTATGATTGAGAATGCCCTATGATTCTGGTGTAGGTAGGAAACTTCTGCTTTTAACCACTCCATCCAGGGAGATTTCAGCTCAAGAAAGAAGAACCTCACCCAACTTCAGAATGGGAAACATGCCAGAGAGTTAGTTAATTCAGGACTTTTTTTTGTTAGTGTCCTCTGCCAAAGCATACCAGTACGGGGGTGGGAATATGTGCAGGGATGGATGACTTTAGCCAAATGCTATGGGATAGGTGTCACTGATATCTGTCAGGTTTTGACACCTGTGAGTTGAGTCCAAGGGAAATTGGAAGATGGAGAAAGATATGTTTGGTGGAGGGAAGATAAGAAAACAAATAGATCTATAAGAAGGGAGACTAGATTGATGAGCTTCAAAATCCTTAAGATCCTATTTTCTGAAGTTATTGAAGGAGGAATAGGGAATAAGAGAGTCTGAACCACCAGTTAGACGCTGGACCTCTTGATGGAGAAGTTAGTAAAAGTTCCTGCTAGAGAATTTGAACTTTATACATGAGAACAAAAACTAGTGCAGTCCCTAAACGATAGGAGAACGGAACCAAAACCTTCATTTAGGAAAGCCAGTTTTTCTATTTTGTGCAGGATAATTATGTGGTTGGTGTCATTTCCAATCTCAGACTCCAATACTACTTTGGAGTATAATACTTCCACTATATTCCTCTTCCTGATCACTTTCATCCTAGTGACTCTTCTAGACTTTTAAGTTCTTGACTCTGTATCTCTGCTCCATCATTGTTTTTTTTTTAAAAAGATTTCATCTATTTATATGACAGAGATCACTAGTAGGCAGAGAGGCAGGCAGAGAGAGGAGGAAGCAGGCTCCCCACCGAGCAGAGAGCCCGACACGGGCCTCCATCCCAGGACCCCGAGACCACGACCTGAGCCGAAGGCAGAGGCCCCAACCCACCAAGCCACCCAGGTGCCCACTGCTCCATCATTCTAAGCAGATGACCTAACCACCAACCAGTGCATTCTTGTTTGCTGTGTCAAGAAGTCTTTTCTTGCCCTCACTCTTAAACCCCTTCATCTTTCCTCCTCTTTACTTCTGAACTTACCCAGTGAGCTTTTACCCAAATAACCTCTGCCTGAATTCCTGATCCCAATCTCTACTACCTCTCCCAAGCTGTGCTTTTTTGAGGATCCCCTTGGTGTCTCCTTGGCCTCATTGACTCCTTCCTGTCCACCTGCCAACATGCTCAATTCTCTCTCATCTTCAAAACCAACTTTTCTTCTCGCCAGTCTCCCTTCAGGTTTATTCAGTCTCTTTCCCTCCATCTCTTCACCAGCAAACATGAGCAAAGCCCTTAAAAGAACAGACCCCACAGCCTCTGCTTTCTCATTTCCCATTCATTAGTGACCACCCCCCTCCCCAAATGCCAAACCTTGAGGCGTCTTGTTCCGTCTTCCTCCTGGGTCAAGGCACTATTCACTACTGACCCCTTCTTTGAACCGCTCTTCCTTGGTTTCTTCACCATGCCCTTCTCTCTTTATTCTCTACCTATCTCTCAGTTTTTCTCTGCCCTTGAAGCAGTTCAAATTTTAATTGAACTTAAGTTACCTGGAGAGTCCAGGATTCATCTCTGGAAACAGTGATTCAGGTTCGAATGGCGTCTGGGAATCTGTTTGGTTTGATTAGATTTGGGGGGTTTTGCATTTTTTTTATTGTGGTAAATTGTAACATAAAATTTTCCATTTTAACTGTTTTTAAGTATATAATTCCATGGCATTAAATATATTCACAATGAAGACTCGGCTTTTTGTTAAAAAACCCCAGGTGACTCTGTGGCAAACCAAAACAGACTACACTTTGATTGCTTAGGGTTCCTTAGGGTCCGTCCAGTCCTCTCCTACGTATTTCTCCCTGGGTGAGTTCCTCTACTCCCATGCCTTTAGCAACTACCTGTATGCTAATAACTCCCAAATATATTGGTGGCCCCATGTCCACAGTTGTAGATTAACATTTTTCCTGTTTTGTAGTCATATTGTCAGATAGTTCTTAGTCACCTCAAAGTCAACATATCCCAAAGCATACTCATTACCCTCATTCCAAACCTGGTCCTACATGTTGTTGCCACCCACCCATTGCTCAAGCTGCAAACTTCAGTTGTCTCCTCACTATACTCCCCACATTGACAAAGTCACCAAGCCCAGTAGATTCTACCAATAACATGTAAGTACCATTTATTCTATCCAGGTGGCTGGTGCCTACCAGGCATTTCTGTGTTAAGTCATCTACCCTCTAATCCCTACTGCCAGTGTTCCCTTCCTCAAATATCTAATCACCCTAGTATTATGCTTGAAAACCTTCAGTGATTTCAAGTGCCCAGAGTCCTGTCTTTATCCAGTGCCTAAACCAATGTTGTTCAATAGTAGCCACTTGTTAAAATTTAAATGAAGTAAAATGAAATAAAATTTAAAGTTCAGCTCCTCAGTCATACTAGCCACAGTGCAGATGTTCAATAGCTGTATGTGATTAGTGGCAACCTTATTAGCACAGATTTGGACCATTTCCATCGCCACAGAAAGGTTCATTGAGCAGCTGGTCTTCACGCTTTTCTTCCTCACACCAGTCACACCGAGCTCACCTACAACCCTGTCAGACTTGCCAGGTCCTTTCATACCTCTGAGACGTAGCATAAACTCACTCTGTTTCCTTTCTTTCTCCCCAGCTCTGCCACCTTGCAACCTAGTTGAACCATTTGTCCTAAAAGATGGTTCATATGTTACATTTGATCAGAAATCTTCCCCCAACGCCTGTAGCACTTTGCGTTTGTTACTACATTCTAGTAGGGACGTTGCATGGAAGCCTCTATTATAGTATTTACCTCGTTATAATTATTTATATGCCCCCTCATAAGATTGATCTCCTCAAGCCTAACTTATCTTTGTACGTTGAGGCCTAGCACAATGGCTGACACATGGCAGGCAGCTGAGAAGTACTTGTTGAATTAATATATGAATGAACACAAGAGAAATGTACCTGAATTCAAATATTGAGAAGAAAAGGGAGATCTATGATTGGGCAGAAGACTGCCCAGAAATTGAAATGGGGAGAAATTAGAAAATTGAGAGAGAGAGATAAGCTTAGCCTTTAGCATGGAAGTTTGAGTTATGTTTTCTCAAACATATCTTTGCAATAAAATGTCCATTTCGGGCTCAGTCGGTTAAGTATCTGACTTTGGCTCAGGTTATGATCCCAGGGTCCTGGGATCGAGCCCCTGTGTTGGGTTCTGTGCAGTGGGGAGTTGGCTTCTGCCCCCCCTGCCCCCCACCTCATGCTTTGTCTCTCAAATAAATAAAATATTTTAAAAATAAAAATAGAGGGGCGCCTGGGTGGCTCAGTTGGTTAAGCGACTGCTTTCGGCACAGGTCATGATCCCAGAGACTCTGGATCAAGCCCCACATCAGGCTCCCTGCTCTGCGAGAAGCCTGCTTCTCCCTCTCTCACTCTCCCTGCTTGTGTTCCCTCTCTTGCTGTGTTTCTCTGGCAAATAAATAAATAAAATCTTTAAATAAATAAATAAATAAAAATTAAAATTAAAATAGGGACATCTGGATGGTTCAGTCGGTTAAGTGTCTGCCTTTGGCTCCGGTCATGATCTCAAGGTCCTGGGATCGAGTCCCACATTGGGCTCCTTGCTCAGCAGAATGTTCCCTGCTTATGCTTACTGTCTTGAGCGCTCTCTCTCTGACAAATATATAAAATCTTTAAAATAAATATAAATGCCCATTCAAGATCTGGGCTATTCATGGTTTGGTACAGGACAGCACAACTAGATATAAAAACTTGGAAGTCATTCATATACAGTGACTGATGTTTAAAGAGTAGTAAATTCCAAAAATACATGGATATGATGAGAGGACCAGATCCTAGGTCTGAGGGCTGCCAGTAGTTACGGGGAGGAGGGGGAGGCAGGGGGGAGAGAACCAAAAGAGGTCTGGTTAGAAACAGGAGAAAAGAAAAAAAGAGATAATAGCACCATGCGCCAGACAGCATAACAAAGCCAAAGCAGAGCTGGGCTTTGAACCTAGGCAGTGCGGTGGCAGAGTCTGGGCCTTCGCTACCATGCCTCAAGATGTTACAGAAATCCAAGACTGGGAAGAGACTCTAGAAAGCCAGTATAAAAGAGCATGAGCTTTGGAGTTCCTGTGCTTCCTCAAGTTAAGTGTTCAAACCTGAGACTAGTAGACCCAGCCAGGTGGCTCTTGGCTATTCCAGATAGTCTTAGAAATCCCCTTTGAGAAGTCAAGGCTCGTTCTAGGTGAAGCAGTTCTCTAGGCTGCATACCTGGGTAGCACCCCTGCTGCTGCCTACCATTTAAACAGACTTGGCCCACCTGAGTGTTTTGGAAAAGCAGTTGGCGGCTACATAGAGCACACATAGACGCTGTTAAGTCTCCCTCAGTTCTTATTATCTTCTCACTATACCTTTGACTTGCCAGCTACCCCAACCTTCCCCTGAATTCCTGAAATTCCCCATCTGCCCCTAACTTTAATTCCTGAGTAGGGAGGTTTCAGTGGGTTTCAGTCTGTTTCACGCTTAGGTGGTAGGGATTCCAAGGCCAACTTTAGGATGTATTAAGGTCCTGAGAGGGGCACCTGGGTGGCTCAGTCTTAAGTGTCTGCCTTCGGCTCACGTCATGATCCCAGGGTCCTGGGTCCAGCCCCTCATCAGACTCCCTGCTCCACAGGAAGCCTGCTTCTCCCTTTTCCACTCCCCCTGCTTGTGTTCCTTCTCTCACTGTCTCTCTCTCTGTCAATTAAATAAATAAAACCTCTAAACAAAAAAGAAAAAAGATCCTGAGATCAGGCAGACCCTTCTCAGCCCCATGAGATCAAGTTTCACCCAGAAACAGTGCAGCGGAAAGAACATCAGGTTTGGAATTGAGATCTGTCAGTAACTCATTGCATGACCACCCTGTTCAAGTCTAACCTCTCTGAACCTCAGTTTACTCATCAGTACAACTGAAATCACAAAACTTTCCTTTTCCTATGCCCAAATAGACTGGAGGGTGTACAGGTATTTTTCAGACTATAAATGTTAAACAAAAACAAGGTGCTATGACACTCTGTAAGCATGTCACAGACTACAGCTATGTTCGTTGGACTAAAGGCTTATGAGAAAAACATCTCATCTCTGTAGAATGCATCTTAGTATCTCTAATATTTTGTTTTTTAGGACAACAAAGTAATGATGAATTCAGCTTTAGCACTACAGAGCATTTTAAAGGAAGCAATGCAGGAGGGAGTGATCATGGCTGATGGAAATGAGGCCAGTTGATGATGGTCTCAGAGTGACCACAGTAATTACAGATGTGAATTTATCTACTTCTGTGTAAATTTTAAGGATACTTTGGAAATCTTGTGCCTCTGCTGCTGGTACTGTCTCCCTTCACCAGGGTTGTGCAAAGAAATGTATCTAAGGCCATGGCAGATTGAATAATGGTCCCCTAAGATGTTCACATACCAATCCCTGGAACTTGTAAATGCTACCTTAGATAGGGAAAGGGACTTTGTAGATGCGTACAGATGTGTAGATATGCAGATTAAGGATTACAGATTTTTCCAGTTGAAAGATTACTCTGGATTATCAGGATGGACTGTAAATGTAATCACAAGTGTCCTTATAAGAGGGAGGCCGAGGGAGATTTGGCCACAGCAGGAGAGAGAATGATAGAAGCAGGAGGTTGGAGTGATGTGAGGAAGGATTGTGAGTCAAGAAATGCAGTTAGAAAAGGCAAGGAAGCAGATTCTCCATTTCCTTGGCAAGGAGTGAAGCCCTGCCAACACCTTAATTTTAACTTCTGAGCCCCAGCACTGTAAGAAAATAAATTTGGTTGTTTTAAACCAGTAAGTTTGTAATGATTTGTTAACAACAAACAGGAAACTAATACAGGGGCTGTGACTACAATGAGACTAGACTACAAGCCAAGTGGCACCTGTCCTGGATAACTCCTTGATGGCAGAAAATGGCCCCAGTGACCAAAGGGATAGGCCAGGGCTCCAACTACATGGTTAACTGAGGAATCCTCAATCACTAAAACCTTTGAGAGATGCTTCAACTTCTAAAGCTGGCCTTGTCTATTGGCTGAGCAATTACCTGACCTGTTGAAAGGAGCCATTGTAATTCAAGTAATTCAAATAGCAGTTAGTTTCAAAGAAAATGTATAGCATTCATAAAGATGAGGCCCTGATACCATGAAGGTATGGATTGCATACTGGCTTATGAGAGCCTTTGGACAGTGAGAATATCTTTAGCTCCAAGAGATCATCTTATTTATCCTCAAACCAGCCTAATTTAGGAGCAGACACTAAGCATGATGAGCCTTCTTGAGGGACAAGAATAGACAATGGTCCTGGATATACTTTAACTTAAAAAAATATATATATATATATGTATGTATGTATATGTGTGTATACATATATGTATGTACGTGTGTATACATATACATATATGTGTATACACACATACATATATGTATATATGTGTTGTATATATATGTAATCCAATATTTCCAAAAAATCATTTCAACATGCAGTCAGCATATAAATTATTAATGAGATATGTTACATTATTTTGTATTCCATCTTCAAAATCTGATATGTATTTCAACTAGCGGCTTGTCTCAATTTGGACCAGCCATATTGCAAATGCTCTTTAGCTGTATGCGGCCAATGCATACACTTTTGTGGCAAATCAAGTATTTTATCAAATTCCTTCCATATACCCAGTATGCTTTTAGCTGTTTGGGGCGGGAGGGTAGAAAAAAATAGATTAAAGAAGTCTGGACTTCCAAAGGTTAGATTTGATTCATTCAGCAAATATGTTAAAGTTGAGAAAAGGAGAGGCTCAAACAAGGCAGCATGTGATCATGTGAGCTTCAGCAAAGGAAAAATCTTTGTGGGCTAGAGCGGGCATGGAGGACTTTCTAGAGGATATGGGATCTGAGCTGTTCCTGAAGGGAATATAGCCTTTGCAGTCACAGACAAGAGGGAAAGGAGCATGCCCTGTGAACCTGGAGAAAGGAACCTTTCAGCAGAGGTACAAAGGAATGGGTATTCTATACGTTGAGAACAGATAGGACCAACTGGTCTATAATGGAGATGTAATTCTGAGCAGTAGTGAGAATTAACAGTGGTCTTTGCCATTTAAGTAGATTTTGGATGAAATATTTGAAGTAAAAAGAAAACCCATAAACATACTGGAGAAAAAAGGTTTAAAAAAAGGTACTTTCTAAACATAAAAAGCCTATAAGACCAAAAAATTTGACTACAGCAAAGAAAAAATCCAATAAAGTCAGAAGATACACTACCAACTTAGAAAGCAATTCACAATACATGTGACAGACAAACGGTGAATTTCATTAAAACACAAACAACTCTTAAACATCTATTAGAAAAAGACATTCACGAAAAATGATAATGGCAGATAAACACCTGAAAACTTGTTTAATCTTACTAATTACAAGCAAATAAAATGCAGGAATATTTCAGCACTTACAACAATATTCACAAATTTTTTTATATTTTTAAAGATGTTATGTATTTATTTGACAGAGAAACACAGCAAGAGAGGGAACACAAGCAGGGGTAGTGAGAGAGGGAGAAGCAGGCCTCCTGCCGAGCAGGGAGCCTGATGTGGGGCTCGATCCTGGGTCTCCGGGATCATGACCTGAGCCAAAGGCAGTCGCTTAACTAACTAAACCACCCAGGTGCCCCAATATTCACAAGTTTTTTAAACAGTGATGGTGAGAATGTAGGAAGAAGATAGGTATTCTTATACCCTGTTAGTGGGAGTGGTCAATTAGCATGACTGTAAGGAAGGCAATTTGTCAATATTTATCAAAATGTACACTGCACGTTCCCAGGAATTCAACCGCTAGGAATTTGTCCTTTGGATATACTCACATAATATGCAAGGATGTATGTACACTGTTCTCCATTACAGTTGTCTGATAAAAGTGAGAAGCTGGCAACAACCTAAATGCCCATCAGTAGGAAACATAATATGGTATAGTCATAAATGGATTACTATACAGTTGTTAAAAAGAATAAGATAGATCTATCTATGTTAAAAATAGAAAGGTCTCCCAGATATTTTAAGTGCAAGAATGTACAGAATAGTATGAATGGTAAGATTCTGTTTTTGTACCTTTTAAAAAGAATATATACATAGGAGGTAATAAAACATCTAAGAGTGAAAAATCAAAGAGTAGCAGTATGAGCATATATAGTCCTACTGGAGAATCAGCCAGAAAGTTAAAATAGATCATTACTAGAAGTGGGAAATGCAGCACATACTTGCTCTTGAGTTACTTGGTTTGTTAACCATATGCACATAATGCTTTTTTTTTTTTTTTTTAAGATTTTATTTATTTGACAGAGAGAAACACCGCCAGAGAGGGAACACAAGCAAGGGGACTGAGAGAGGGAGAAGCAGGCTTCCCTCTGAGCAGGGAGCCTGATGTGGGGCTCGATGTGGGGCTCGATCCCGGGTCTCCAGGATCATGACCTGAGCTGAAAGCAGTCGACTAACCAACTGAGCCACCCAGGCGCCCCAAGGAGTATCTTTCTAAAATAGCTTGCTAAAAGAATTCTCATTCCCCCCCCCAAAAAAAGAATTCTCATTTCCTGTTGCCCCACCCACCTGCCTACCTTTTCCCTCACAGCATAGTCAAAATTCCTGAAAAAGTTTTAAATACTTTTTTTTTTTAAGATTTTATTTATTTGATAGCGAGAAACACAGTGAGAGAGGGAACACAAGCAGGGGGAGTGAGAAAGGGAGAAGCAGGCCTCCTGCCGAGCAGGGAGCCCGATGTGGGACTCGATCCCAGATCTCTGGGATCATGACCCGAGCCAAAGGCAGTCGTCCAGCCAACTGAGCCACCCAGGCGCCCCAAGTTTTAAATACTTCTTAAATCCATTCCCTACTTTGTACACCTTTCTCAACCCTTCAAAATTTGGTTTTGCCAAAGTCACCAATGATGTGGCTAAAGTCAACAGGAGTGTCTCAGTCCTGATCCAACCTGACGTTAGTAATATCAGGAACTTTTTTTTTTGGAAACCCCTTGGGCTCTGGTGACAGCACTCAGCCAGTTGTCTTCCTCTTCTAGAGATCCCTCTCTTATGTTGCTATTCCTAAGGGATCTGTTCCAGTCCCTCTTCCCTCAAATGATCTCCACTCTATGGCTCCAGTTACCACCTATGTTCTGATGTTCTCATGCGTCATAAATCTTTTATCTCTAGCCTAGATCTCTCTCCTGAGCTTCAGAATTATGTATCCAACAGCTTTATACATTAATACTTTCCAACCTTTTCCATATCGTGGCACACATAAAGAATGATGGTATTTTCATGGCAACACGCCTTACCAAGACGGCTGTCTTTCCGAGGAAGTTCATGCTGCCATGAGGGTTGAGAAAATATGTAGAACATCTGTAACCTCTTCCTGAGGCACAACAGTTGGGAAGCTCTTACCTCTTGGATGGACATTCCCACTGGACATCCCCCAGGCATTTCGGTGTTAACATGTTTGGAAGTGAGCATATCATCTTCCAGAACTGCTTTTCCTCCAGTGTTTTCCATTTAAGTGAGTGGCCCTCCCATCTGCAAGTTACCCAGTCTGAAGTCTTGGCTTAGCTCTCTGCTTCCCTCCCCCTTCCAATCCCAAGACCTGATGACTCTGCTACCCTTTATTTCTTGATGTGATCTCTCCATCACCACTATCACTCTCCGAGTCCAGAGTACATCATTTCCCATTTTCCCTCTCAATTACTACAAAAACTTTCTCTCTGTTCTCCGACTTCAGTCTTGCTCTCTCTAACCCATTCTCCACATTGCAACCACAGTAATCTTTCTAAAATGCAATTCTGATTATGCCAACCCCCTGCTTAAAACCATTCGAAGGACTAATGGGAGCACTGATCTACCAGTCACTCATCAGCACCATATGTACCATAAGACTATGCAACCAAACTGTTTTACTACTAGCAGCTTGTGGCAACAAGAGGCCTAAGAGACCCAGCCTGTTTTAGAACACAGACAACTCAAGTAAAGAACAATATGTGAAGGGGCGCCTGGCTGGCTCAGTCAGTTGGGCATCCGACTCTTGGTTTCAGCTCCGATCATGATCTCAGGGTCGTGAAATTGAGCCCCATGTCGGGCTCCGAGCTCAGCCGGTAGTCTGCTTGGATTCTCTCCCTCCCTCTCCCTCTGCCCCTCCTTCTGCTCTCTCTCTCTCCGATAAATAAACAAATCTGAAAAAAAAAATGTGATAAATGGTATAAGGGTGGAAAACCAACTATGGGACTTCTGTGTAATTTTTAATAATTTAAGTGAATAATACCCCTGAGGAATTAAAGTGTCTTAAGCCCCATTGAAGACAGAAACAGATCTTGGGGTAATAGTAGTTATACTTCTTTATCCTCCTTTCAGTGAAAATGAAGGTTTATAAAGTATAAAGAATCTGCCAAAATCTGAATGCTTAAATTTTCAAGTGTACAAGAGCCTTTGAGTAAGGAGGGCAGATACTTGCTCTGACAAGTGCAGATGTTCTGGCTATGCGGTTTTTGTTTGTTTGTTTGTTTGTTTGTTTAAAGGGTAAACATCTAAATGAAAAGTAAAAAAAATCCAGATGATCTGTTTATTTCCCAAAATTTAGTTATTTGGAAACATCCCCAAATAGTTAGAAATGTTTGGCATACTATGAAGGTTTTTCTACCCTGTGCTTTTGGAATGTAGTAGATACATGGACTCTTATGGAATTTTAAGCCCTGTGAGGAAAGGATCATGTCTAATTTTTGGTGTAAACCCAGGACTAGCCCACTGATCCCTATTCAGTAAGTACTGGATGATTGAAGGAATAAGAATTAATTAATGCTACAAGATTCCAAAAATGCCACTATCATCATGTTCCCTAAAGACTCCACCAAAACACTATTAGAATATGATGGCTCAGTCAGTTAAGCATCTGCCTTCAGTTCAGGTTATGATCCCAGGCTCCTGGGATGGAGCCCTGCATTGGGCTCCTCACTCAGCAGGGAGGCTGCTTCTCCCTCTCCCTCTGTCTGACGCTCCACTCCCCCTGCTTGTGCTCTCTTTTTGTGTCAAATAAATAAAATATTTAAACAAAAACAAATAAAAAAACTATTAGAATAAGTGACTAATAGGGGCACCTGAATGGCTCAGTCAGTTAAGTGTCTGACTTTGGCTCTGGTTGTAGACTTGGGAGTCTTGGGATCAAGCCCAGTGTCTGGCTCCCCGCCCAGTGGGGAGTCTGCTTGTCCTTTTGTCTCTGTCCCTCCTCCACTCGTGCTCTCCCTCTCTCTTGCAAATAAATAAAACCTTAAAAAAAAGATAAATCACTAATAAATTCAGTAAAGTTGCAGGATATACTTAATATACAGAAAGCTGCTGTGTTTTTATAATGCTAATAATAAACTATCAGAAAGAGAAATTAAGAAAACAATCCCATTCACAATTACATCAAAAAGAATAAAATGCCTAGAAATAAATTTAACCATGGAAGTAAAACACTGGTACTCCAAAAACTGTAACACACTAATGAAATTGAAGAAGACACAAATAAATGGAAGGATACACCTTGCTTATGGATTGGAAGAATTAATATTGTTAAAATGCTTGGAGGGGCGCCTGGGTGGCTCAGTTGGTTAAGCGACTGCCTTCAGCTCAGGTCATGATCCCGGAGACCCGAGATCGAGTCCCACATCGGGCTCCCTGCTCGGCGGGAAGCCTGCTTCTCCCTCTCTCACTCCCCCTGCTTGTGTTCCCTCTCTCGCTGTGTTTCTCTCTGTCAAATAAATAAATAAAATCTTTAAAAAAAAAAAAAAATGCTTGGATTAGGGGCACCTGGGTGGCTCAGTTGGTTAAGCAACTGCCTTCGGCTCAGGTCATGATCCCGGAGACCCAGGATCGAGTCCCACATCGGGCTCCCTGCTTGGCAGGAAGCCTGCTTCTCCCTCTCTCACTCCCCCTGCTTGTGTCCCCTCTCTGGCTGTGTTTCTGTCAAATAAATAAAATCTTAAAAAAAAAAAAATGCTTGGATTAGCCAAAGCAATCTATAGATTCAGTGCAATCCCTAACAAAATATCAATGACATTTTTCACAGAAATATAACAAATAATCCTAAAATTTGTATGGAACCACAAAAATACCCCAAATAGCCAAAGCAATCTTGAGAAAGAAAAAGGTGGAGAAATCACACACTCTGCTCCCTGATTTCAAACTATACTACAAAGCTGTGGTAATCAAAACTGAATGGTACTATCACAAAACAAATACAAAGGCCGATGGAACAGAATTGAGAACTGAGGAATAAATCCACACATATATAATTAATAATCTACAAAAAAGGAGGCAAGAATATACAATAGGGAAAAGACCATCTCTTCAATAAATGGTGTTGGGAAATTGTGCAATTATATGCAAAAGAATGAAACTGAACCTCTATCTTAACATTGTACACAAAAAATCAACTCAGAATGGATTAAAGGCTTGAATGTAAGACCTGAAGCCATAAAAGTCTTTGAAGAAAACATAAGCAGTGAGTTCCCTGACCTCAATCTTACCAATATTTCTTGGGATCTGACTCCACAGGCAAGGGCAACAAAAGCAAAAAAATAAACGTGACTATATCAAACTAAAAAAAACCTTTTTGCACAATGGAGCAAGCTCTCAAGAAAACAAAAAGGTAACTTACTGAATGGAAGAAAATATCTGCAAATCATATATGTGATAAGGGACTAATTTCCAAAATATATAAAAAAATAGCAGGGGCACCTGGGTTGTTCGCTTGGTTGAGCATCTGCCTTCCGCTGGGGTTGTGATCTTGGCATCCCCGGCCTGAGTCCCCTGATCAGTGAGGAATCTGCTTCTCTCTCTCCCTCTGCAGGTCTCTCTGCTGCTCCCCCTACTTGTACTCCCTGTGTCTCTCAAATAAATAAATAAAAACTTTTTTTAAAAAATAGAAAAACTGGGTGCCTGGGTGGCTCAATGGGTTGAAGCTCTGCCTTCGACTCGGGTTGTGGTCTCAGGATCCTGGGATCGAGGCCCTCATTGGGCTCTCTGCTCAGTGGGGAGCCTGGTTCCTCCTCTCTCTCTGCCTGCCTCTCTGCCTGCTTGTGATCTCTCTCTGTCAAGTAAATAAATAAAATCTTAAAAAAAAATAGAAAAAACAAAAAAATCTGATTTAAAATTGGCAGGGGGTGGGGCAAAAAATTAAGAAATAAAATGAGCAGATGGTCTGAATGGATATTTTTCCAAAGACATAACTAATGGCCAACAGGCACATGAAAAGGTGCTCAGTATCACCTAACCATCACAAAAATGTCCATCAAAGCCACAATAAGATGTCACTTCACAGAATGGCTAGTTTCAAAAAAACAAATAACAAGTGTTGGGGCACCTGAGTGGCTGTCAGTTAGGCATCTGCCCTTGGTTCAGGTCATGATCTCAGGGTCCTGGGATGGAGCCCTACATTGGGCTCCCTGCTCAGTGGGAAGTCTGCTTGTCCCTCTACCTCTGCCCTTCCCCCCTGCTCATGCTCTTTCTCTCTCAAATAATTAAATAAAATCTTAAATAAAAAAAAAAAAAGAACAAGTGTTGACAAGGATGGGGAGAAAAGCAAATACTTGTGCACTGTTGGCAAGAATGTAAATTGGTGCCACCACTATGAAGAAGAGTATGGAAGTTACTCAAAAAATTTAAAAGAACTACCATATGATCCATCAATTCTACTCTGGGTTTTTGTTCCAAGAAAACCAAACACCCCCATGTTCACTGTAGCATTATTTATAATGGCCAAGATATGGAACAACCTAAGTGTCCCTCGATAAATGAGTGGATAAACAAGATGTGGGGTGTGTGTATGTGTGTGTATACATACACATATATATAATACATATACACATATACATGCAATGGAATATCACTCAGCCATAAAACAGAATGAAATCTTGCCGTTTGCAGCAATAAGGATGGACCTTGAGGGTATTATGCTAAGTGCAATAAGTCAACAAAAGACAAATACCCTAGGATTCCAGTTACACATGGAATCTGAAAAATAAAACAAACAAAACCAGACATATAGATACAGAGAACAAACTGGTGGTTGCCAGAAAAGATGAGGGTTGGAGGGTGAGCATGAAGGGGATCAAGAGGTTTAAACTCCCAATTATAAAATAAGTCATGGGGACGTATTTTACAACATGGGGAATATGGTCAATAATACTGCATTAACTTTGGTGACACATGGTAACTGGGCTTAGGGTGATCATTTTGCAATGTATATAAATGTTGAGTCACTATGTTGTATACTTGAAACTAATGACACTGTATTTCAATAATAATGCTTCAATTAAAAAGTAAGGTGTGCTTTCTCAGAAATGAAAACATGTTCACAAAGAGATTTGCACAAGAACAGCCCTATTCTAATAGCCCCACTGGAAACACCCAAATTACATCAACTGGAGAACAGATAAATAAATTGTGATATATTCGTATAATGGAATATTACTCAGTAATAAAAAAATAGATTCACATTAGTCAAAAACATTCCTAAGCTAAAGAATTAGACACAAGGGCCACCGGGGTGGCTCAGTGGTTAAACCTCTACCTTTGTCTCCCGTCATGATCCAGCTGGGGATGGAGCCCCACATCGGGCTGCCTGCTCGGTGGGAGGCCTGCTTCTCCCTCTCTCACTCCTGCTGCTTGTGTTCCCTCTCTGGCGGTGTTTCTCTCTGTCAAGTAAATAAAATCTTAAAAAGAATATAAACACAAAAAATGCATACTATTTGATTACACTTCTGTGAAATCCAAGAACAGACAAAAACTCTGGTGATAGAATTCAGGAGGTTGCAGGGTAGTTAGGAGGTTGCAGGTAGGGGTCGTAGGTGCAGGGTAATTAACAATAAATATAAATATGGGACATGAGGGAATTTTCTGGGGTAATGACTCACTATTTTGTTTTGGGTGTATATATTATGGTATATACATACATAGGTATATATTATGGCTGAAATTCACCACACAGAACACCTAAGATCTGTGCATTTTATTGTATGTTAAGGATAAATCAATCAACAAAATTTGCTTTAAACCAAAGGTGAGGGGCGCCTGGGTGGCTCAGTTGGTTGAGCCACTGCCTTCGGCTCAGGTCATGATCCCGGAGACCCGGGATCGAGTCCCACATCGGGCTCCCTGCTCGGCGGGAGGCCTGCTTCTCCCTCTCTCAGTCCCCCTGCTTGTGTTCCCTCTCTGGCTGTGTTTCTCTCTGTCAAATAAATAAAATCTTTAAAAAAAAAAAAAAATTAAACCAAAGGTGAGAGAGCTTGTGGGAATAACCATCATGACATCTTTCAGGCTCCAGTAATAACTGACTTCAGGCACTCCTTTCTATGCTCAAAAACCCAAAATGATTTATCACTTCTCCTGGCAAATCCATACTTTCATTCTGATCTTCTCCATAGGAAACCTCCCCCATTAACTTCCACTTTTTACCCAGCCAAGGTGATCTGCTTACTGTCCTAGGCAGCTAATTTTCTCTTTCCTACCTGAGTCTCCATCTGTCCTACCCTGCTGAATCTCTGCCCCTCAAATCTCATTATAAATTAGGGAGCCTCCTTCAGAGAGGCACTCTTGGTAAATCTTATAGCCAATTTGAGCACCCCAAGATCCCTCAGCTTTTATGTTCCTTTATTGGATTAATATGATAGCGTTAATACACTTCGTGTGCACCCACAACAGAAGCGATTTTAATAAAATGGGCAGAGACAGTGACTAGGGATTCCTTTGTATTTCTTTGCAGAACCCCACTCAGAACCTGCACTAACGGGCCAGTCACCACCAGCATTCAGATTGTGAAGACTATACGGTATCCATATCAAGACAAGGGCAAATAGATATTTAATCAAGGACCAATGAGAATGGTACTGAAGAGAGCTTTGAGGCCCTGCAGAGGCCTCAAAGATAGCAAGTGGGTGAGAACCAAGGTTGTATCTTTTTTATGCTCAGCCTTACCTCCTCCAGTGACCAGCCCTACTCTGAAAGCAGGGGAGCCTGTTCCCAGCGCCCAGTTTTCCACATTACTGGAAGCGCCCAGTTTCCTGCATTGGGAGGACCCAATCCCGATCCGAAGGACGAAAAGTGAGGAGGGAACATTTAAGGCCAAGGAGGCATTCAAGCGTCTTCCTATAGATTGACACCCAACACGTAAGCAGGAAGGCAAATTACAAACACCAACGCTCACAACCACATATACACGTGCACGCCCAGCCCCACAGAAGCAGACGCGCATGTCCGTGGCTCCGCGAGCACCTACTTAGTTTTCTTGGCTGTAGATGCCCCTCATTCCCCGCTCGGCCCAGCGCTGCTCCTCCTACCCCGGCACCCGGGAAGTTTACCAAGCCGGACCCAACCGGGCCCGAGGAGAGTGCTTCTCTAGGGGGAGGGGAGGTCCTTCCTACCGCGGAGGAAGCGGCGCTCCGCGAACAAGCGGACTTAGCTCCCGTCCTGGGAACATCTGGTGGGGGGCTGGGAGGGGCGCGCATCCAAGACGAGCGTGGATTGGCTGCGCGGAAGGAGGGAGGCGGTGTCTGGGTGGGGGGCGGGGCTCACTGGCCCCTTTAAAGCCTTGACATCAAGAGGCGGTCCCAGCACCCCCCTTCTTCTGCCCCCCGCCCCCGAGCCGAGGCCATGGACCCGGCGGATCCAGCCTGCCCTGGCGGAGCTCAACACCTGATTTCGGTGAGTTCCAGGCCTACTTGGGATTTAAAGGGCGGCGAATGGAGGGTCTGTAAGCTATGGGCTGGGGGTGGGCGGTTTGAAGGGTAAGGCTCTCTTGGCAGCATTGGGTTGGAGGGGGCGGCGCGCCTTCCTGCCCGGACCTCGCTGCCTGCCCCTCCCTCCCGCCGCACTGTTCCCTCCGGGGATGTGTGGGGGGGGTCCTGCTGCGACTCTGTCCACCCCCACCCCACCCCCTCCCGCGCCCCGCGCCCCGCGCCCTCCTCGCGCACACTCCATGGCCCCGGAAGGGAAACTTTCGGGACAGGGGGATGTTCCGGGGGCCGGTCTCCCTCCCTCTTTGAAAGCACTGACCTTGCCCCAGCTGCGCACCCCACCCCACCCGCATCCCACCGTCCGGGTGCCGATTAGCGGTGCCGGGTTGTTGCGCGGGGGGGGGGGGGGGGGGGGGGGGGGGGGGGGGGGGGGGGGGGGGGGGGGGGGGCGAAGGGAGTGGGGGGTGCGGGGAGGGAGGCTCTGCCCAAAGCGCAGGCGCGGAGACGAGCCCTAGGCTCCTCTTCGCCCTCCTTGCAGTCCCCGTGGCCTGGGGCGGTAGGGCGTGGGGAAGATGGGGAGAGGCGGAGAGATCAGGGTCTCTAGGAACAATCCTTCCGTGGCTTTGAGGGGCTGTGGGAAAGGAGGCGGCGGCGCGCAGGCCGAACACTGAAGAGAGGCTGAGGGAGGGAGAAGGGCTGGGCAGGGTGTGGGGCCAGGGCAGCGCCTGCAGAAAAGGCTCTCTGGGTCCTGGCTGCGGTGCCAGAAGAATGCAGAGAATTTACCCGTGCCCGACGCTCCCCTGGGTTAGGCCGACTCGAAAAGCGGTTCACGGAACCCCAGCCCCCTTTTCCTTATTCTGGGCTCAAGGTTCTGGGTCTTCAGCCCTGGCACTACCCCAAGGGCACGGAGGTCCCTCACCTCCCTGGTTTTCCAGATTCTCAGAGCCATCCGCCCAGCCTGCCAGCTGCTACTTGAATTGCTGGTCTTCTAAGGAACCCGGGGTCTTAGACTGATGTGTTCCTGGCTGTAAAGGCAAATCCTTCTTATTCTCTCCCAACCACTCTCTCCCTCCTCTCAGGTCCTCCTGCCTAAGCACAATTGTATGCCAGGGGTGGTGGCTGGAGGCAGATGCCTGGGACAGGAATGGCACTGGAAGACAGTAGAGAGGGAGTCAATGTCTAACCATTCTATGATCTGTACTTAACCAGGAAAATGAACCCAGCCTAGTTGCCTTGTTGCAGACTCTGTCTTGTAAGACCCCTTGTCTTTCAAGAAGGGAGACACAAAATTCACTGCTCATATTGGTTCCATCTTTCTAGGAACAGCCTTGTTTAGTGGGTTTCCTACTTCAGAGAAACATGTGTATTCCTGTCTGGGGAGGTAGCTGCACATAGTTCAACTTTGTTTTCAAAGTCAGTGTTCTGTGCATGAGAGGGCTCAGGCCCTCTAGCATCTTTCTTCAGCTTCAGTCTTTGGAACAGAGTGGGAACCTGGGGAGGCAAGTGTCCTGGGTTGCAGGGAAGAAGGCTGTCCCACAATAGGCAAATACCAATGTGTACGAGTACCAGGCTGCTGTCCCTGTGGACTGGAAGGCAGAAGCCCTGGTCCCTGCTCTTCCCAGCTTGCTGTGTGACTTTGGCCCAGAACAGTCTGCCTCTCTGGGGCTCTTTTCCCTCATCTGTAAAATTCAGCAGTTAGACTGGAAAGCTCCAACATTCCCTTTCACTTTTTGACATTGTGTGGTTCCACTGAGAAGTGAATCTGAAAGGGAGAAAGCTTCCCTGGCAGGGTGACTTAGTTTGAGGGGGTAGGTGTTGGGTGATGCAGTTCAAAATCATAATTACTTAGGACTAGAACCTTGGTTAGAGGGCTGCAGACTCCCTTATTCTGCCTAAGAATAGCCATTGTCTTGCTTACCTCTGGTGGCTTTGGGTATTAACTCTTGCTTGCTGGGGGTTTGGCCCACCCATCAAGACCTCTGCTGAGATATCCTGGCAGACCAGTCTTTGAGTTAGGCTTTTGGGGAGGAGTCGAAGAGTAGGCAGCCAAGGGCCAGCCGGGTAAGCAGATTCCCAGGAGACAGTTTGCATCTCAGCTGTTGGGACTTGTTTTAGGATCTGAGCCAGGGAGCATAGTACACTCATCCACCCTCTTTTGGGAAGAGGACGAGAACCCTGTTGTTGTTGACCATCTCCCTTCCTGACCCTACTCACCTCACCTGTGTACTCACACTCCCCAGTGCCCAGGCAGTGGACTTAAGAAGTTTTCCCTGCTGCCCTCATCCAGCCCCGCCAGCCTCCGGGGCCTTTCCAGGGCAGCCTGGCAGCAGGGAGGAACTGTCCCAGCCCCACCCCTCTTCTCTCCTGGGGGTATGGTTTCTCAGGAGTCAGGCTCTCCAGGTTGGGACTTGCTCTCTAGCCCAAGAGCCAAAGGCCTTCACGTTTTCCCTGTTTG
>PITA01026351.1:0-22749 GCA_004023965.1 Spilogale gracilis
AAATGTAATTAAAAAAATTTTTTTTTATTTATTTGACAGAGAGAAACACAGCCAGAGAGGGAACACAAGCAGGGGAAGTGAGAGAGGGAGAAGCAGGCCTCCTGCCAAGCAGGGAGCCTGATGCGAGGCTCGACCCCAGGTCTCCGGGATCATGACCTGAGCCGAAGGCAGTCGCCTAACCAGCTGAGCCCCTTAAGTTTAATTTTAAAAAATACATGTAACAGAGAGGAGAAAGGGAGTGACTGCTTAGTGGGTGCAGAGTCTCCTCGCAGGGTGATGAAAATGTTCTGGAATTGCAGAGATACACATATGGGATTGTACTAAATGTCATAACGGTAAATTTTACGTTATGTGTAGTCTATCGCAAAATGAAAAAAATATAGGGGCATCTGGGTGGCTCAGTTGGTTGGGCATCTGCCTTCGGCTCAGGTCATGATCCTAGAGTCCTGGGATGGAACCCCGCGTCAGGCTCCCTGCTCAACAGGGAGTGTGCCCCTCCCTCTCCCTGCTGCTCCCCATGCTTATGCTCTCTTTCTTTGTCAAATAAATACAGACATACATGCATAAATGTTGAAAAAAAAATACATTAAAGAAGTGAGCTCAGGCCCCTGCTCGGCGGGAAGCCTGCTTCTCCCTCTCTCTCATTCCCCCTGCTTGTGTTCCCTCTCTAGCTGTGTTTCTGTCAAATAAATAAATAAAAATCTTGAAAAAAAAAAGAAGTGAGCTGATTCTGAGAACACGTTAGCTGAGGAGATAATCCAAGAAGGCAAAGACGAGGAAAGGGTGCTGGAGTAAGTCCACACGAACCAGGCCCACGTGGCTGCCCACCACACCCTCTGCACCTGCCACCACCCCTGCCGCGTCCACCGTGCCACACGTTGACAAGCTGGAATGTGGGCTCCTGGTGCTCTAAGGGAGGAAAAGGGGTGCTCCTATGTGGCCCTTCAGACTGGTTCATGAGTCACATGTGCCCCCAGGACAAATGACTTCACCAGGAGTCTGGAACCCAAACTGTCGGCCTGACTCGGCACATCTGCAAATGCGCAAAGATCTGTTTTGCAGCCAAAACGCCAGCCAAGGGGCTGCCTGTGAGCAGCGGTCACCAAAGGGAGGTGCAGCCCCGGCCCAACCCTCCCCACAAGCCACCACACGGTGGGGACACCCATCTGTGTGCCCAACCCTTCTGCCCACCCAGCCCCTCCTTCCTTTCCCCCATTCACAGGAGGGTGGGCAGGACCACGTGCCTCTGCTGGGTACCCCAACCAGGAGAGCGGACGCACAGGGATGGACCCATCTGATGGAATGGGACTGGGCGCGGGGCTTCAGTGGCCCCATCCTTCTTTCAGAGGACCTTCTCACCTAAGTGACATGACGGCAGCTTCTGCCGCCTGCCATTAAAGTGCCCTGACAAGCAAGCACGCAGAGCCAAGAGCGAACACCGTGGTGCAGCCCTTCCCCTTCTGACACCATCCATGAGGCACAACCTTCCCGCCGAACTCCTACACCACCCAGGCCCTGTTGCCTCTGTTTCTTCCCGCTAATTTATTTTAGTGATATACAACTGCCTTCTATAAAAAAAACCTACAGAATTCAGCTACACGAGAACAGCCTGACAGAAAAGGCCACATATCATATGACTCCATTTATAAAAAACATCCAGAAAAGCCAAATCCATCCAGAAAGTAGATTAATGTAGGGGCTGGGGCTAGGAACAGGGACTAACTACTCATGGCACGAGGGACCCTTATGGGAAGGATGGAAATGTTCAAGAACTGGATTGTGGAGATCACAGCGTAATTCATAAATTTGCTAAAAATCACTGAATTTGCACACTGAAGAGAGTAAGTTTTATGGTATGTAAATTACACCTCGACAGACCTGCTGAAACAATTCAGACATGAATACAGCACTAGCACACACACTGTTCACGCACAGTGTGCTTCTGTGTGTGCACGCGTGTGTTCTAGAACTGTCGCACCCCAAGACCACCTGCAGCTTCACGGGCATCTTGCCCGCTTTCTCCTCAAGGTTTGCACATACCTGTGCCTGCAGACACAGTTCTGGGCATTTCTCCTGTTGTCGCAAACATGAAATTCTACTGCATCTGTCTGCACCGGCTCTCCAAGCCCAGAGGGGGCTCTCGCCAACAGTCGGTATGGCGCACACAGCTCCTTCCCCTGTGCTGGGGCGGCACAGCGCCCATTACACAAGTGAGCCGCGGTGCCCATGTCACCCAGATGGCTAGGTTAGGTTCCCATAACCTCAGGGAACAAGCACTCACAGCCACACGGACTGTTTCCCTTTTTCTATTACAGACAACGCTCCGATCACCATCGTCCACAAGACGTGAATTACCATCCCCAGCTACGGAACCGTATGGTGGAAGGGGTGCTGCCGTGCTGCAGTCCCATGGTCCCGACGAGGCACCGAAGCCGGTACCGCAGCCTGACGCTGCCGCCGACAGGGACTCCGATGCGGCTCTCGGGCCGGCACATGCCCGACTGAGCACACAGACCCGAGTCAGCAGCCGTTCCTGAAGCGTATAAACCAGGCCAGGAGCCTTAGCAGACAGGCTGGGAGGGGTGCATCCCCCACCACAAGCGGCAGGGAATTCGGGAGAGGGGCCAGGGAAAGGGAGGCCTAGCCAGAAGGTTACCTCATCATCCTTCCAGTCGGAGAAGTCGATCTTGAAGGAGGGCAGGGAGAACTGCTGGCTCACCCCTCTCTTGTAGTGGACGGTCTCGGACTGCAGGGCGGGGCTCTTGGGGCTGTACCTGAAGGGGCAGCCGAGAGAAGGGGCGCTGAGACTCTGCCCAGAGCAAACGCTCTGCCGCACCCGGTCCCAGCTCCGCGCCCCTTAGCCCCCGGAGCACAGGGGCCTCTGACGCGGGGGCTGGCAGCCACTGGGCTTTCCGGACCAAGCAGAGCCTGGACATGCAGGACCCACACTTCCCTTCTCTTCCTGCAAGTACCAACCCTCCTCTGGCAGGGCAGGGCCCTCAACCTGGCCCCAGCTTCGGCGGCCTCGTTCTGCTCACCGCCAGCTCCGCCTGGGGCCTGCCTGGTGACAGTCCTCCAGAGCCCACACCTGCCCAGTAACTGCTTTTCCAGATTTACCAAACATTTCCATTTAGCTTTTATGATGTGTTTCCTTTGCTGAACAAACACGGTACAGACACATACGCTGTGGGCAGCGTGGCCCACAACCCACCCTTGAGCATGCTCCCTGATTCTCTGCCACCCACACCCGAAGGCACGGTGGTCTGCTCTCCAGCGTTCAAGGGGCAGGCCACCACACCTGCTCCCTCACTACTGACGGGCCCCAGAGATGTCCCCTGACCGTCCCACACAGGGGTGTGTGCTCGGCAAACGCTGCATTGCCTTCACTGCGGGGGGGAACACCAGATGGTCCCCAATACCCTGCTATCGCACACGATGCCTCCAGGACCCTCATCTACGACCACCCTAGCCACACATACAAGCGTATTCCCGGAAAAGGAACAGCGAGCAGGGTCAAAGGGTACTTGCACCTTCAATTCTTTTTTTTTTTTTTTACAGATTTTATTTATTTATTTGACAGAGAGAGAGATCACAAGCAGGCAGAGAGGCAGGCAGAGAGAGAGGAGGAAGCAGGCTCCTTTGAGCAGAGAGCCCGACGCAGGCCTCAATCCCAGGACCCTGAGATCATGACCTGAGCCAAAGGCAGAGGCTTTAACCCACTGAGCCACCAGGCGCCCCTTGCACCTTCAATTCTGGCCAACTCTGGCTTCTCCCCACTCAGGAAGCCCCCACACAATCCTGACAAAGCTTCCTCCACCCACCCCCACCCGCCATTCCTAAGGCCTCTGTCAGTCTCTTAGACAAAAGACACTCTGGAGAGCCTGAGAGACTGGTGGGGTGCAGAGGGGGGTGCTGTTCCTGAATGCTGCAAGACAAGGGGGCTGGCCCCTCCGCCAACCAGACACCAGACGCCCTTCCTTCCCTGCGAGAAACCAGCCTCAGCCGGTGGTAAAAAAATAGGTTAGGACTCTTCTGCCATGCAAACCTGGCCTTTTCTCTGGGACCTCAATCGGCCCCCTTTCTCACCTGTCAGAATGCAGGGAGGGGATCAGGGAATGCAAACAGAGTTTCCAGGTGAAGGTAAAGTTCCCTGGGTACAGGCTTCTGGGTCCCAGAACCTCCCTGCTTCTCTCTGTTGCAGTGATGTCTGTGTGCTCACCCCACTCAACACCAGCAAAGTCGGAAGGGAAGCAGGTTCCCAGGCACTCCTGCCAGGTCTCAGGAAGGGGAGTGAACAGCCTTTCTTCCCCTAGAGGAGGAGTCCCCCCCACCCCGGGCTCCAGGGGCAGCTGTGCCTTTGCTCACACGTCCACAAGCCCAAGTGTGACTGGAGTGTGGGGTGGGCGGGCCATGCGCAAAGTACCTCATCCCTCTAGTGGCAGCCCTCAGGCCCCTCCCACTCACCAGGACCCTTCACTGTGGCAGCTAAACCAGCAGAAAGCAGAGAACACGGAAGCTTCACCCCAACTGCTGTGGCACCGTGGCCCTCCCACACATGTCCTCCCATCTCCTGGTCAGGGGCCAGAGCAAGCAAACATGACTGAGGACAAAGGTCAGGCAGGCAGGGTCACAAGGAAAGAGCCAACGGGCCACCACATCGGCAACAGCACCCACAGGGCACCGTGCTCACCTCTGGGGGGCAGGCCCCCAGATAGTCCTGGATCTTGGCTTATAGTAACACATTTGTAAATGGCTTGCATCACTGAAGAAAAAACCAAAGCAATCCAATGTTTGGGTCAGCGTGGAGCCTCAAAGAAGGAAGTAGAGGAAAAGGAACCTTGGCCTCTTGCTGCTGCCAGGGAGAGTGTGAGAGGGGGGATGGGGGATGGTGAGGACAGCCCCTCAGGGGCCCAGGCCCCAAGCCCAGTGAGCCCCACGGAGGACAAAGTGTTCATTCCCTGCAGGGGCTGATCCCCACAAAGCCCCACCTCTGAGTTTTCTCCAATAGAGCAGCAAGGTCCTTACACTCAATACAAGAGGGCTGCTCCAGCCACTCCCACCCCAGCTCAGGAAACTGAGGCGCACGTGGTGCCAGGCCAGGAGCTGCTTGGCGAGTGGAGGGCAGGGCCAGCACCTGAAGCCTGAGACCCCAGGGCCAATCAGGCCTCCAGGTGGCTTTCCCCAACGGGACCCGAGCGGGCACCTTTTCCCTGGTCTGTCCGAGTCTGTGGTGCTATTGAAGATGCAGGTTTCAAACCTCTGGGGCTGGTGGGACCCTTACTGCAAATAAAGCCCTGGAAAGCTCCAGCATACCACACGGACGCAGAAGCACAGCTGCCAGGGCCCCCGCTGCCCCGGGCCCGGACACTCACACCGCCATCCCGTTCAGGAACTCCTCCAGCGCCTGGCAGTAGATGGTGATGGCCACCCGGGCGTCAGCGTCAAAGGTGAACTCCAGGCTGTAGAGGACGCGGGGCTTCTCGCTGTCCTCAGAAGGGCTATCAGCACCATCTTTGTACCTGCCCGGGAGGCAGAGGGACAGGCGGCAGGTCAGGGGGCAGGTCAGGGGCTGTGCCAGCAAGCGCCCCCACCCAGCGCGGCTCATGCATCCCCGCCCCTGGGGCCCTCAGCAGAGGCTGCCTGGAAATGTGCAGGCCCGCTCCCAGGGGACAGTAAGGCCCGACACCACAGTGCTGTCCTTCCCTCGCCTCCTGCCCACACAAAGGAAGGAATCCTCCCCGTGTGGAGACAGCCCCGGACGCCTCAGGGCTTCCAGGTGTAAAGCAGTTTCTCAGCCCGCAGATGCTGGAGACCAGTCACTCCTGGCTGCGGGGCTGTCCTTGCACTGCAGGGTACTGAACGGCATCCCCGGCCTCTGCCCTCCGTGGGCCCAGAGCACCCAACCTCCCAACTGTGACAACAGACGCAGGCCAGGATCCCCGGGGGGCACAGCTGCTGGCTGACAAGCCCTGGTTCAAAGACTAGAGTGTCACAAGCGCAGCCCTGCTGGCCTCCTCTCCCTCTGCACCCACACCCCAGGAGCAACTCCGGGGCTCGGCACCTGAGGTTAGCAGAGCCCAGGGTTGCTGGCCCACTGGCCCCCCTCGCAGGCCCCAGAGGACACAGAGCAGGGCGGGGCGGAGCCTTACCTCACAAGCCGCAGGGAGTCTTTCCGAATGTTCACCAGGCTCCTCAGTGTCTTCACTGGCTCATGGGGGGCAGGGGTGACGTACGGAAACTAGGAGAGAAAAACACAAAGCAATGCCTGGTGACTCCCCACGGTGTGGCAGGGACAGAAAATAGGGATAACTGAAGCAACACTCAAGTCCGGACTCCCTGGCCCTTGTGCTCATTCACGAAGGAAACCACGGGCAGCGCAGCCGGCAAGCGCAGGAGCAGGGCCCAGGTCACCCTAGAGGGTTCTGGCCCCACGGATCTCACCACGGTCCGCCAGTTCCAGGAGAACCCTCAGCAAGCACAACACGGCCCGGGGACCCTCGGGGCAGTGAGGGCTGGGGATCTCAGGCCCTGTTCCCACAGGTGGGACCTCATGCCCACTGCTGCCCTGAATAAGGTGGGCTTTCCACAGAAGAACGATGGTCAGTAAAGATCCTGGAGGGGACTGGCACAAAGACACACAGAGATGCCCACTGGAAACTGGAGTCATCTGGAAAGATCTGGCCTGCGATAGCATCCCAGAGCTTTATCAGATGCTGTCACTGGGGAAACGGAGAGGAGGGCATACAGGATCTCTCTGCATCACTTCTCACCACTGCAGGTGAGGCCACGGTCACCTCAAAGTTGAAAAAACAACAGATTTGTGGAGGTCTGTAAGGGCCAGGCCCCACGTGTGAGCTGAGGCTTCAGAGATGGAAGTGAGGCTGCTTGCCTGCTCTCGTGGACCCGAGCGGCTGGGGGAGACTTGGCACCACGTGAAAACGGACTTGCACAGCGCTTACACGGCACACCAGGCCCTAGCTCCTTGCCTCCCATCCACTAAAGGATCAAGATTTCACATCGACCAGCTGCTCTGTGCTAAAACAGTCTAAAAACTCAAGGTCCAGAGGACGCCCTACCTCCTGTCAGGACCAGGGACACCCCGGGACTCAGCAGTCTTAGGGAAGAGAATCCAACGTCTCCTGAAAGACGGGCCTCTGGCCTGGCTCCTCACCCACACTAGCGACCATTATTTCAGAGTACAAAACACCCAATCCCCTGCTCAGCATCCCTCTTCTCGCTGGCCCTCACTCATCCTTCTCTCTCTCTCTCTCTTAGTCTCCATTCGTGGAATGTTCTTTTCTTCATTGTCAGCCCCCGTGCAGGGGATGAGGGGCAATCTGTCCTCCACCCCCCAGCCCCTGGAAGAGTCTTAAGCACACAGCAGATGCCAAATGTGTGTTGAATAAATGGACAGCAGTGTAAGAGCGTGCTTTCCCTTTCACCAGTGAAAGTGAACCTGAGGTAGGCCCGCAGTGTGGGTGCCCTGGCTCAGCAGCAGCTGCCAGGATGACGTTGGTCTCCGGTGACCAACCTGCAGCCATCCAGCCTCCAGAGGTAGAGCCAGGATGTGCCCCCCACACGCACACACATCCTGCCAGCAGCTCTGCCCATCTGGGGTGACTCCGTGCCTGCTTGTCCTCAAAGCTGGCTATGGACAGCGGAGGGGAGGCACCTCACCATTGCCACCCACGTGCCTAGCCCCAGTGAGACGCACCTGGACCCACCTGGACTGGGCGATTGCCCAGGAAATTCAGATCCATGTTTTCTCCAAAGAGGTAACCTTCAGGGTGGGGGGTGTCAAACTTCTCACCTCCCATGAAAAAGTGTGAGGCAAAGTAGTTTCCTGGTTAAAAAAAGGAAACAAAAGCTGTAGATTATGAGGCTCGACACAGCCCAGGGGAAGCAGGTGATGGCCAAGAGGCTCAGCCCTGAGAACAGCTCCATTTGGAAAAGCTTTACAGGAAGTCCTTCCTACTCAGTGGCTGTAGCCTGAGCTCAGCCCTTAACTCTGTCAACCTCTGCACCCCAACACCCTTCCTGCTCCCAGACCTCCTCTCCCTGCTCAGGGGCACGCCCTGTCCTCTGCTCCGCAATCCTATCCCTCTGTGGCAGCCTGAGTTGTGTCCTCCTCAAGGATACATCTCAGGTCCTCCCCTACACCCGTGTGTGTGACCTTAGCTGGAAACAGGGTCTTTACGGTTGAAATCAAGAGGAAGGCAGACTTTTTACAAAAGTGGTTAAAAAAAAAAAAAAAAAAGGTGTATCAGTAAAAGTCAGCAAAGTGACTCACAAAATAAAAGGATGTAAAGCATGACACCATATCCCTAAAATGTGGGGAGGAGAGGAGTAGAGAATGGGTTCAAACTGAAATGACCATCAACTGAATGCAGACTGCTCTGTGCAGAGGGTGTTACATACAAACCGATCGGTAATCACAAATCACAAACCAGTAATAGGTATGCAAAAAATAAACACAGAAATCCAAGTACATCATTAAAGAAGGCCAACTAATCATGAGAGAAGATAGCAGAAGTGAGGAATGGAGAAAAACCATGAAAACAACCATAAAACAAGGAATAAAATGGCAGTACGTACATAAACATGAATAATTACTTTTAATGTAAATGGACTGAACATTCCAATCAAAAGACGAAAGGTGATGGAATGAATAAGAAAACAGAAGTGATGTGTATGCTGCCTCCAAAAGACTCATTTCAGATCGAAAGACACATGCAGACTGAAAATGAAGGAGTAGAGAAGCATTCATCATGCAAATGGTATGAAAAGAAGGCAGGGGTAGCAATACTTGGGACAGAAAGACTTTCAAACAGACTGCGAAAAGGGATAAAGGACACTACATCATCCAACATGGGCGCACCCAAATACACAAGTTAATAACAGCCATAAGAGAAGTAATTGATAGTAATCAACCCACTTACATCAATGGACAGATCGTCAAAACAGAAAACCAACAAGGAAACAGTGGCTTTGAATGACACAGTGGATCAGATGGATCTGACAGATATATTCGGAACACTCCATCCCTAAAACAGTAGAATACACATTCTTTTATTTTTTTTAAAAAAATATTTTATTTATTTATTTGACAGAGAGAGAGATCACAGGTAGTCAGAGAGGCAGGCAAAGAAAGAGAGGAGGAAGCAGGCTCCCTGCCAAGCAGAGAGCCCAATGCAGGCCTCGATCCCAGGACATGAGATCATGACCCGAGCCGAAGGCAGAGGCTTTAGCCCACTGAGCCACCCAGGCACCCCGAATATACATTCTTTTCAAGTGCACATGGAAAACTCTCTAGAGCAGATCCCATGTTAGGCCATAAAACAAATCTCGACCAAGTCAAAGATCAAAGTCATCCCATGCATCTTTTCTGATGACTGTAGTATGAAACTAGAGGGCGCCTGGGTGGTCCAATGGGTTAAGCCTCTGACTTTGGCTCAGGTCATGATCTCAGGGTCCTGGGATCGAGGCCCGCATAGGGATCTCTGCTCGGCAGGAAGCCTGCTTCCCCCTCTCTCTCTGCCTGCCTCTCTGCCTACTTATGATCTATCAAATAAATAAATAAACAAAATCTTAAAAAAAAATACTATGAAACTAGAAATCAACAAGGAAAAAAACCGGGGGAGATCACAAATTCATGCCACTGAACAATGAATGGGTCAACCAAGAAATCAAAGAGGAAATTAAAAAAATATATACAGAAACAAATGAAAACGAAAACACAATGGTCCAAAATCTTTGAGATGCACCAAAAGTGGTCCTAAGGGAGAAGTTTAAGCAATACAGGTATACCGCAAGAAGCAAGAAAAATCTCAAATAAGCAACCTAACCTCACACCTAAGGGTGCCAAGAAAAAGAACAAACAAAACCCCAAACCAACAGAGGGCGCCTGGGTGGCTCAGTTGGTTAAGCCACTGCCTTCAGCTCAGGTCATGATCCTGAGTCCTGAGATCAAGTCCCATATCGGGCTCCCAGATCTGCAGGGAGTCTGCTTCTCCCTCTGGACTTCTCCCCTCTCATGCTCTCTCTCACTCACTCTCTCTCTCTCAAATAAATAAATAAAATCTTTTTTTTAAGTTTTTAAAATTTATTTGACAGAGAGAAACACAGCGAGAGAGGGAACACAAGCAGGGGGCGTGAGAAAGGGAGAAGCAGGCTTCCCGCCGAGCAGGGAGCCCGATGTGGGACTCGATCCCGGGTCTCCGGGATCATGACCTGAGCCGAAGGCAGTCGCCTAACCAACTGAGCCACCCAGGCACCCCAATAAATAAAATCTTAAAAAAAAAAACAAACCCAAACCAACAGAACAAAGGAAGTAATAAAGATTAGAGCAGAAACAAACATAATAGAAGCTAAACAAATTAACAGATCAATGAGACCAAGAGAGGATTCTTTGAAATGATGGACAAAATTGATAAAACCTTTAGCCAGACTCATAAAAAATAAAAAGAGAAGCAGATGGAGAGAGAGGAACTCAAATAAACAAAATCAGAAATGAAAGACAAGAAATAACAACCAATACCAAAAAACAGAAAGAATCTTAAGAGAATATTTTTAAAAACTATATGCCAACAAATTGAGCAACCTGGAAGAGATGGATAAATTCCTAAAAAGATACAATGTCCCAAAAGTGAATAAGGAAGAAAAGAGAAAATTCGAACAGAGCAATTACTAGTAATGAAACTGAATCAGTCATCAAAAAACCTCCCAAAAAACAAAGTCCAGGACCAGATGGCTTCACAGGTGAATTCTACTAAACATTTACAAAGGGTTGATGCCTATTCTTCTCAAACTATTACAAAAAACAAAAAACAGAAGAGTGTGCCGCCTGGGTGGCTCAGTTAAGCATGTGTCTTTGGCTCAGGCCATGATCCCAGGGTCCTGGGACGGAGTCCCTACGCTCCTTGTTCGGCGGGCAGTCTTCTGCTCCCTCTCCCTATGCCTCCTCTCGCCACTTGTGCGCTCTTTGTCTCTTTCTCTAATAAACAAAATCGTCAAAAAATAAAAAAGTAAAAAGTAAAAAGAAGAGAAAGGAAAGCTTCCAAATTCATTCTATGAGGCCAGCACTGCCCTGATACCAAAATCAGATAAAGACAGTACAAAAAAGAGAGATCTGTAGGCCAATATCCCTGATGAACACAGATGCAAAAATCCTCAGCAGACCAAATCATTTACCATGATCAAATGGAATTTATTCCTTGGATGCAAAGGTGGTTCGATCTTTGCAAATCAATTAATGGGATCTATCACATCAAAAAGAGAAAGGGTAAAAGCCATATGATCATAACAGAAGCAGAAAAGGCATCTAACAAAGTACAACATACATTCATGATAAAACCCTCAACAAAGGAGGTTTATAAAGAGGGAACATAACTCAACCTAATAAAGGCAATACATGAAAAACCACAGCTAACACCATGCTCAAAGAGGGAGAACTGAGAGCTTTCCCCTAAGATCAGGATCAAGACAAGATGTCTACTCTCACCACTGTAACGCGATGGAGCACTGAAAGTAACAGCCACAGCAATCACACAAGAAGGAATAAAAGGCAGCCGAACTGGTACGGAAGTAAAACTTCCACAATTTGCAGATGACATGACACTATATATAAAAAACCTGAAGACTCCACCAAAAACCTACTAGAACTAACAAATGAATCCGTAAGGCTGCAGGATATAAAATCAATGTACAGAAATCCATTGCATTTCTACATACTAAGAATAAAGCAACAGAAAGAAAAACTTAAAAATTTTATTTACAATTGCACCAAAAATAATAAAATACCTAGGAATAAATGTAACCAAGGAGGTGAAAGGCCTGCACTCCGAAAACTTTAAAACACTGATGAAAGAAACTGAAGATGTCACAAACAAATGGAAAGCTATCCCATGCTCGTGGAGTGGGAGAACAAATACTGTTAAAATGTCCATACTACCCAAAGCAATCTGCAGGTTTGATGCAATTCCCATCAAAACACCAACAGCATTTTTCAAAGAACTAGAAACGAATCCTAAAATTGGGATGGAACCATAAGAGACACCGAATAGTCAGAACAATTTTAAAAAAGAAAAACAAAGCAAAGGTACCATACTACAGACTTGAAGATCTACTACCGAGCTGCAGCCATCAAAACAGTCTGGTAATGGCACAAAAACAGACACAAAGGTCAACAGAACGGCATAGAAAGCCCAGAAACAAACCTACCACTAATCAATTAATTCTTGGCAAAAGAGGCAAGAATGTGCCAGGGGAAAGGGACAGTCTCCTCAACAAATGGTATTGGGAAAACTGGACAGCCACATGAAAAAGAATGAAACTGGACCACTTTCTTACACCACACACAACAATAATCTCAAAATAGCTTAAGGACCCAAAGCCTAAGAATCCTATAAGAGAAACAGGCGGTAATTTCTCTGACATTAGCTGCAGCAACATTTTTCTAGCTAGGTCTCCAGAGACAAGACAACAAAAGCAAAAATAAACTATTGGAACTACACCAAAATAAAAAGCTTCTGCACAGCAAAGTAAATAATCAACAAAATTAAATGACAACCTAAAGAATGAGACAAGAGATTTGTAAATGACATATCTGATAGGGGTTAATATATTGAATATATATATATATATATATATATAGAAAAATTCACACAACTGAACAGCAAACAAAACCAAATAATCCAATTTAAAAACAGGCAGAAGACACGAACAGATGTTTCTCCAAAGAAGACATCCAGATGGCTCAAGGTCACTCACCATCAGGGAAATGCAAATCAAAACTACCGGCTATCACCTCACACCTGGAAGAATGGCTAAAATCAACAACACCAGAAACAACAGGTGCTGACAAGGGTGTGGAGAAAAAGGGACTCTTGCGCATTGTTGGTGGGAATGCAAACCGGCGCCGCCACTGTGGAAGAAGACAGGGAAGGGCCTCAAAAAGTTAAAAAGAGAACTACCCTATCATCCGGGAATTGCAGTAATTACCCAGAGAATCCAAGAACACTCATCCAAAGGACTACATGCACCCCAATGTTTAGAGCAGCATTATGGTAACAGCCGAACTACGGAAGCAGCCCGAGTGTCCGTCGACTGCCGAAGAGACAAACACGTGGTAATATCTACATCTGTACGAATATACACACGCGTGCGCGCACGCACGGGAATATTACTCAGCCATAAAAAATGCAACCACACAGATGGATCTAGAGTATAAGGCTAAAGCAAAATAAGTCAGAGAAAGAAAAATACCGTTATGAGTTCATTGATGTGTAGAACCTCAGAAACAAAACAAACGAACACAGGAAAAAAAACCAGACAAATCAAGAAACAGAGTCTTAACTGCAGAGAGCAAACATGGCTACGGGGTGGACGGGCTAAACATGTGATGGGGCCAGGCGCCTGGGGGCCTGGGTTAAAGCCTCTTGCCTCCGGCTCACGTCATGATCTCAGGGTCCTGGGATCCAGGCCCACATGGGGCTCTCTGCTCAGCAGGGAGCTTGTTTCCTCCTCTCTGCCTACTCGTGATCTCTCCCTGTCAAATAAATAAGTAAAATCTTTATTAAAAAAAAAATGTGATGGGGCCTAAGGAGCACACCCGTCACAAAGAACATGCGGTGACATACGGGCATGCAGAGTCACTACATCGTACCCCCGAAACCAACAGAACACTGTATGTGCACTAACTGGAATTAAAATTTTAAAACAACAAAAAAGGAAGAGGCTGTCAGACTAGACTGGGGACACTAAGTCCAGTGCCCGATGTCTTCGTTCGAGAAAGAGGGTGACCTGGACACAGGCACAGAGGGAAGAAGGCAAGGTGACTTGACTACAAGGTAAGGGGCACGTGGAGCTGCCAGCAGCCGGGAGGCAAGAAGGACGACAGGGAACCAACCCTTGTGGACACCTTGACTGGGGCCTCCCCGCCTCCAGAACCGTGAGGATAAACTCTACTGCTCAAGGCATTCACCCTGCGGTGCCTTGCACGGCAGCCAGGGGATACTAACATGGTTTCCCAGGCCCCTAGACTAAGTCAGTCCCCCCCATCCCACACCTGAACGCTGAGGACACTTACACCTCAGCACTGACCACAGTTCAAAACTGTGGGCCTTAGTATCTGACACCCCCCACCCTGAGAAATGAGGCTCTAAGCAGCTCCCCACTATGTCCCTGGCACACTTAGGCACTAAATACATAGTTTCCATAAAAAGCAATGGATAAAAGGGTCAACTTCGAATAAGAGAGCTCACAGCTTTGCTGGGGAAACACGAGCCTATCTATCGCCTCTCCCAGGACTCCTGATGTGACGCTCACCCTCTGTCCCCACTTTCTCTTTGGAACAGAGAACCCACAGAAAAGCCCAGGTGGCCACAGCGCCCTGTGGATTTTCTGGACCCCCAGGCCATGCAGGCATGGCAGGCACACCTGGGCACCAGAACCCATGAGTCCTTCCTGGAGCCCCAAGAGGGAATTCTGAGCTCTTCAAACTCTGGGGCATGCCTGGCCTGGAGGTGGGTGTCCTTCCTGAGAACCACAGGCCCGGCTCTGTGCGCACAGCCCTGGCTGCCCGGGCAAACCAGGAGCCCAGCCCGGGGGCTCTTGCCTGCAGGGAATATCACCAGGGAACACTGGCAAGGGCATAAGGCCACCCGGCACACATCCGGCCAGGAACCAGACAGAGCCAACTGCAATGAGACAAAAGAGTCAAGCGGCGACTAAATAGAACATTCCTGATTTCAAGCAACACCACGAAGCTGCTGAAGAGAGTCAGATACACTTGGAAACACACAAGGAAACACGATCACGGAGTATGTTACTCAACGAACAAGCTGAAGGTGTATTCTAGGATCCCACTTGTGAGGTAACGGCACACAGTTGGATACGCGTGACACAAGTTGTGAGTACACACAAAATGGTCAGGAAGGACGCACACAAAAAAACAGCTGAGACGTCAGTCGGGACTGGAGGCAGCGAGGACAAAAATGCAAACATTCTCACACCTCCCATCTCACCAGATACCGACAGGGACAAGCAGACGGGGGCAGTCACTAGGTGGGACCACATGTCAGGTAAAAGGAATGAGCCAGGTCTCCACATAGCAGCCCAGAGAAGATGCACAATGAACACGACTCAAACACAGAGCAGCGGGAGACCGTCGGAGGGAAAGCAGCCCTGCGGCTGTGATGTGGAGAAGAGGCAACACCGGGGCGATGATGGGGCTGCTCTCAAGGGAGATGCGACAGGAAAATGGGAAGCGTGCGTGGATTCTGAAAGGAGGGTGTTTGCTCCCATCTCTGTGCTTTCCTAGGTTTTCCAACTGCTCATGTTTTTTAAAGATTTTTATTTATTTATTTGACAAAGAGAGAGAGAGATCACAGGCAGGCAGAGAGAGAGGAGGAAGCAGGTTCCCCGCTGAGCAGAGAGCCCGATGTGGGCCTCGATCCCAGGACCCTGAGACCATGACCTGAGCCGAAGGCAGAGGCCCAACCCACTGAGCCACCCAGGGCCCTGCTCACGCTTTTTAAAAGGGAACTTTTAAAGGAAGAATGTGTGCAACAGAGGACCAGAGAGGAGTGTGTGCTTGTGTGTGTGCATGTGTAGCGTGTGGTGTGCCCAGCTGTAGGTGTGCACCATGCACATGTGTGTGTGTGTCGGGGTGTGTGCTGGCGTGTATGTGTGGGCGTCGGCATGAGTACACATAATTTAGGAGCAAGAAAAGCAGGCAGAGCTCTGAAGAGGAGGGAGGGAAAGAGCAAGGAAACACCATGAAGGGCAGAAACACAGGCAGACAGACCAGAGGAGAAGAGAAACCACCACCGCCGGGGACTCTTCCTCCATGCTCCCTAGATAAGAACCCCTCGAGGGGACACAGATCCCTCCACTATTCTCCATGCGGGACAATGAGCTCAGAAGTCACTCTGCCTCTTAACCCCCTGCTGGACCTTCCCTACCGTTACACACAGCAGCCAGTGGTGTCACCTCCTGGCAGACTACAAAGGGCAGCTGTCCGCACACAATGAATGAGCCACATGGGAAGGCCTTCCCAGATCAGGCCAGCTGAAAACCCTTCTAGGGCCCACTCAGAAGCCAGCCAGAGGCCACGATTTTGGCCCTGAAGCCCTGGCTACGGGGCCACTACATGCTTGCTGACTACATGACCTCAGAGGAACTCAGCCGGTTCATCTCCCCTGCAGGGAGGGATTCAGACTCTGCCCTCCTTACAAGCATCCAGGTGACCCTGAGAAGCAACAGGTGGCCAGCCACCAGATAAAGACCAAGCAAGGGGCCCTCCCCTGGAGGCTTCCCCGAATTCCCACACATGGCTCAGTTCTCCCTCACACAAGCATGTCCAATGTGGGTGGACACGCATGTTCACCGGCGTTTACAGATGAGGAAAATCAAAACCATGAGGCTCCCATCAGAGGCTGATTCAGTGGTGGCCAGCTTCTGGGGCTGTTCCATCCGTTCCACGTTCAAATGTCTGCTAGAATTCACCGTGGACACTGATCATACCTCCAACCCCCAAATGCAAACACTCTCAATTATGTAAGCGAACTAACCCTGCCAAGGGCGAGGCACCAGGACAAGCTCTCCAAAGCACAGAACTCCAAAGCACAGATTCCCCAAATCCCCAGAATCCCCCAGGAGCTGGGGCAAGGAATGGAGAGAGTAAAAGTGGGACCACGAAACTCTTCCAGAAAACATCTACTCGGCGCACTTCCCTCTTAGCTATACATTCACAGATCCCAAGTTTCATCAAGACCGAAGTTTGGGACCCTGCTACAGATCGAATGTTCATGTCTCCTCCAGATTCACATGTTGAAATCTCCCCCCCAGTGTGATGGTACTGGGAGCTGGGGCCTTCGGGGGACAACCAGGTCATGAGGAGGTGCTCTGAGGTGGGGAATCGGCCCTTACAACAGAGGCCCCTGGAGGATCCCAACCCAGCCACGTGAAGCCGTGAGAAGACAGCTGGCCACGAACCAGAAGGGGGCTCTCGTCACACCGCGAACACCTTAATCTTGGACTTCCCTGCCTCCGGAACTGTGAGAAACATATGTCTGTTGTTTATAAGTCACCCAGACTGTGGCGTTGCTAGAGCAGGGCAGGCAGACTAGGGCATACCCACCGGGTCTGAGGTCTGGAAGCATGAGCACCAAACCCACCAACCTAGGGACACCCAGGGAGAAAGAAGTGGGCAGGCTTCAGCCACCACCATCACAGCCAGGGCTGTGGGGGCAGCTCACGGCTCCATCACCAGGGGACACAGCCTGCTGTTCTGGGTGGTCCCCGAGGGACCTCCTCGCAGTCCTGGAGGGACAGTATTAAAACACAGATTAGGATGTCTGTACTCAAGCCCTGACCAGTTCCTGGCTCCTCGTGGGGACTCAGGCCTGACACCCTCATCTCCTGCAATTCTCCGTGGCGGCCCATCTCCTTCCAGCCTCGAATCTCTGTGTGGTTGTGGGTAATGCAAGGTACGCAAAATGGGCTCTAGGGAATGCAGGCTCCATCCCCGCGCTGTAGATACCCCAGACCTACGACACTGATGCCATCCCCAGCCACGCACATCCCCATGCCTCGACCTCAGGCACAGGCCCCACTCACCGCCCCACAAACTAGTGACTCTACTCTGGGCTGCCCATCTTGCCCAGCACCACCTTCCTCGCCCATCTCCCAGGATTCTAGAGCTTCCTTCATTCCCTGTGACTCAAAGGAATGCTCCCCCGGGCCACTCAGTGGCACCTCCTTGCAAGCCGTCTGCCCACTCCACAGCAAACCCTCCGGCCCCCACTGTCTTCCCTTGCTGGGTTCACACTCCAGTCAGGCAGTCACAGGTCTGTCCACCATCCTGCATCCCAGCGACCACCACCCTGGCCTGCACACAGGAGCTTGATAAAAAACCGGCTGAATGAACAGGGGTGGGGGGTGGATAACACGGTTACTACTAGTTGGCAGTCAAGGAAATAGGAGGTACAAAGAGGTCATGTGACTTGCTCAAGCACCAGCCAGAGGTGGCGTCCTCACTGACCCCAGAGTTGCACACTTGACTACATCAGCCCCCTGTGTGTTCTCCCCGCACCACCCAGCGATTCTGCAATTCCCAGTGCACACTGAATGGGTGGCTACAATCAGCTCAATCCTGACACTATCCACCCAGAGACAGAACTGGATCCCACAGATTCAGGGCTCCGCCTGACACCAGCGCCCTCTCCTTCTGGATGCCAAGTCCCAGTCCAGTTGGCCACCTGTCAACTGGCTATAAACTGGACACTCCCATGACCCCCCAATTAATTTGCCAGAGCAGCTCACAAAACTCAGGATAACAGCTCACTTACTAGATCTCCAGTTTATTATAAAAGGACAGGACCCAGGAAGAGCCAGATGGAGGAGAGGCCCAGGACGAGGTGCCCTCCACCTCCTAGCCTCCCACTGTGCTCACCAACCCAGAAGCTCTTTGAGCCCAGCCCTTTTGGGTTTGCATGAAGGCTCTGTTCCATAGGCACGGTTGATTAAATTAACCCTGCTGCTGATCTTCTCAATCTCGGCTTTGATCACGAGGCTGGGTCCAAAGGCAGCCAGGACCCATCCGTAGGTGCCTTCCCAAATGTCCTCATTAACCTAAGTTCCCATGTGGTGGAAAGGGGGCTCGTTCTGAATACCAAGACTGATTTCACTTCTACCACACGGTTTTAGGAACTCTGCGACAGGAACAGGTAAAAACCAAGTATTTATTTCTTACTATAAATCACAATGTCCCTGCCAGGTAAGCTGTGATGTGACTGAAGACTGCACAACACCCCTAAGACACACAACTGGTCCTGGGACCCTGGGCTCAGCAGCCCCAGTAGAGGGAGGGAGAGAGCCCAGCAGGCGTGTGCAATGGCTGGGGACACTTCAGGGACTCCACTGGCCCAAAATTCTTCTCATTCTCTACCAGGACAGATATTCCTGGTTACCAGCTTCCCAAATCTCCTGCCACTAAGCCCTAGCTGAGCCTGACCAACCGGATGAGAAAAACACAGTCCCCAAAGACTGATCGCGGGTAAGAAAAGCATCTTCAGGCTAGAGAAACTCCTGGCCAGCTGGGAGGCCCCAGAGCCTGGGAGCAGGTTCCCAGTCAGAAAAGACTGACCCCGGGTGCCTGGGTGGCTCAGTGGGTTAAAGCCTCTGCCTTCAGCTCGGGTCACAATCTCAGGGTCCTGGGATCGAGGCATCGGGCTCTCTGCTAGACGGGGAGCCTCCTTCCTCCTCTCTCTCTGCCTGCCTCTCTGCCTACTTGTGATTTCTGTCAAATAAATAAATAAAATCTTTAAAAAAAAAAAAAGACTGACCCTAAGGGAGTCCCACCCACCTCTAATCACCCTGGGTCAAGGGCCCATGTGTACACAGAACAGCCCTTTCTGTGCAGCCTAAGTGACCTCGGGCACCCTAACCTCTGTGGGCCTCAGTGTTCCCAACCGCAACATGGAGGCCGCGGTGAATAAGACCAACATTTCAGGCTGTCCTAAGGATAAAAGTAGCCCATGAGGCAAAGGAGACTTGCACAGGTGAAAAGTCACCTGATAAACACTTCCTTCCCAGCCCCACTCCAGCATGAAGGCCTGACCACAGTGGGACCCTGTTCAACAAAAAGCTCTCAGTCCCCAACATCACGGAGGGAAGAACAACTTTAATCAAAGATTCTGGTTCACGGAGTTCCCGAGTAAGTGGCTGCAGTCAGCCTTCTTTGGGAGGAGGGGTCTTTCCCTTTTCTGGAAATAGCCCCCACCACCCACAGGGATGGGTCCCAGCTGTCACCAAACGGCAGCTTCCCTCCCCTAGCCACTGCCGGCTGGCCAAGGTAGACACCTGACCGTGCTGGACCAACACATGGAATTTTTCTCCCCTGGAACTGGAACAGACACTGAAGGACCCGGTCCTTGAGGGCCCCAGATGGGTGGCAGTCAGTTTTGGGTAAGTCACAGCAGAAGGATGCTGAGCCCTGAGAAGACGAGATTTTTGTGTTTGGATGGATTCCACTTCTTGGTTTCCCATCCTTGGGTTCCAGAGACGCCCCCCGCCCCAGCTTTCCAGTACATTCCACCTCCTGCCTACGCTAGTCTGCATAAATGCCAGAGCGACAGCCAATTTCCAAAGAATTAAAAAAGTAATAAAAAGCACTTAGCAAAGAACTGCAAATCAGTGAAAGGAGACAATCCAGTGAAAAATACACATAGGCTTTCAAGAGACACCTCACAAAAAGAAGAGAAATGGTGATTTGCATATGAAAGGCACCCAACCTCACTGGTCATGGGGAAAAGTAAATGAAAACAGTGAGATTTCCAGACTGAAGTTAGAGAACAACAAACCACACACAGCTGACGCTCCCCAGGGCGGTGAGAATGCACAGCAGCAGATGGGAGTGTGAACCGGCTCAATGCTCCAAAAATCTGCCTGCAAAACCCGCGGCAGCCGAACACGCGGGCCTGAGGACCCCAGCGCCCACTGCCCGTGCGAGCGGAACCCAGACAGGGGTCCTCCGGGGACCAAAAGTCGCTAACCCGGACAGTGGCAGCTGCCAGGGGCCAGGCTCAGGGGAACGGGGAGTCGGTGTGTAACACGCTCAGCGCTCCAGTTGTACAAGAGGCAAAGAGCCATAGAGAAATGACAGTGGACGGCTGCACAACAGGGTGAAATTGCTTAGGCCCCTGAAGGCGCACGTCCAGTGGTCGGGACAGTCACCGTTACCCCCAGGCAGTGGGACTCATGGGCACCAGGGCCGTCATGGGAGGGTCCAGGGCAGCATTTTCCCTAAGAGCCCAAACTGGAAATGGGCCCAGCGCCCCCCGCCTCTCCCCCCAAGGACCGATGGAGACAGCGGCCTCAGCAGGCACTGGATATAACACAGGGGAGACCAGATCGACTACTGACCCCACGAAGAGCGTCAGGACCTCTCGTCACTGAGTGTGGAGCAAAGAGCAGCCAGTTACTTGTATCGGATTCAGAAACAGGCGAAAGCACCTCTGGCAAAGTCAGAAGGCGTTTTCAGGGAGGAAGGAGGCAGACATTTGGGGAAGGGGAACCGAGGGGCTTGGGGGGGCTACTACTGTTCTATTCAAAACATTCAGTGTGATCATTCTTCAAGCTTACACTCTGCACATTTTCTAAATGCCTGTTACACTTCGATGTTAAACATCTGTACATACGGTCCCTGACTTACAATGGTTCAACATACAACTTTTAGACTTTATGATGGTGCAAAAGCAACAGGCATTAACACCCACAGGATCAGCGGGGCCCTCTCTCCAGACAGTGGGCAGTGCAGTCGCCAGGGTCTACAACTCACACTCACCACCCTGCTGCACCCCGACAACCATTCTGTGTTTCACTTTCAGTACAGTATTCAATAAATTACGAGGATCTCAAACACTATTACAAAACAGGCTTTGTGTTAGGTGATTTTGCCAACCTGCAGGCTAATGTAAGTGTTCTGAGCACATTTAAGGTAGGTGAAGCTAAGTTACAATATTCATTAGAGGGGAGCCTGGGTGGCTCAGTCAGTTAAGCATCTGCCTTTGGCTCAGGTCACAATCCTGAGGTCTTGGGATCAAGCCCTGCACCCGGCTCCCTCCCCTGACATGCTTCTCCCTCTCCCTCTGCTGCTCCCCCTGCTTGCACGCTCTCTGTCAAATAAATAAAATTAAAAACAAACAAACAAGAAAACAATGTTCAGCAGATTAGGTGTATTCATCGCATTTTTCGACTCCAGGTCTTCCAGCTTACGATAGGTTTATGGGCACAGAGACCCATCATGACTCAAGGGAGATCTGTGTATGTGTGTATACACACACACATTTCTTAAGTCATGAACTAAACACAATTTCTTCTTTTGATTTCCCCTGAAGGCACCCAGGGAGCTGGTCACTTGGGGATATCATCTGGGGCAGGAGGTCTAGATGAGAGAAAGCTGCAGTTATCCCAACCGGGGACGCTAGGGTCACCTAGAGGGTGGTCTGCCTGCCCTGTGGGTGCCGAGCACCCGTGACAAAGCGGGAGGGCCTGAATCAGTATCAGGCAGAAGCAAAGGACTGAGGAAATCCTTGAGATATGGAGGTAGAGAGATGTTCCATCAGTCACTCCCCAAGCCTTGCGTTTCCTCACCTGGCTCTATGCCTAAGCAAGCCCACGGACTTCGTGTTAGATAGCACAGGACCCTCCTCACGCTGTTCCCTACTATGTGCTTTTCTGCAAGGGGCTTAGGGCACGGGCCTCACTCCTCCTCCCTCTCGCTCCCTCACAGGCCAGGGCAGAGCCCAGTTTCCCCAGCTCAGAGGAGCTGAGCACAGGGTCAGCTGGCGGAAGTCAACAATTGCTTGGTTATTTACTGAGGCCAAATCAGGTGCTGCATGGGACAGGGGCTGCCTGTGACCTCACCCGCCCCTTGACAGGACACCATTTTTATGGAATAACACAGAATCATGAGGTTGGGTGACGACACAACCACACAGAGAGATGCACACAGGAAATGCCAAACGGAACTTGGCCCCATGCAAATGTCTGGGCCCAGCGGCACTGGGTTTGGGAGGAGGCAGACGGCAGTGGTCATGGCCTGCTAGGGTCATCCAGGAAGCACAGGACATCCTCCAGGAAACTTCAGGGCCTGCTGAAAAACAAAAAGTGGGCAGGGCAAGGTGTGGTCCCACCCTGCCAGCTCACAGGGACTCACACAGTCACAACTGCAAAGAGGCCTAGGCA
>PITA01026352.1:0-22746 GCA_004023965.1 Spilogale gracilis
AAATTGGGGAGGGGGCTAACAATGTTATCTCACCCTAGTGGGAAAATTACTGTGTAACTCTTGCTTGCTGTTTGAAACGTATATAAACCCCTAGACCCTTGCATTCGGGGTCCTTGCTGAAACCCGCTGTGCCGGGCAGATGCTTGGACCCTAGCTAGCTGGAAATAAACCTCACGGTGTGATTTGCATTATCCTGAGCATCCTCGGTTTCTCTTTGGGAAGGCGGTCAACATCGGACTTTAACAACTGAGAAAGTTCCCACGGTTTCCTTCTGAGAAGATCTCTGCTTATCAAATCTAGAGCCTCTCTCTCTCTCTTATCCGGGACCGGGTACACTACTGGGAAAAGTCCTTACAGAGATTTCCTGGGAACTGAAGTTTTAAAACAAGTGTCTGTGGGAAAATATTCTCCAACAACGGAAGGGGCTCTGTTTTTGCCTCTACTTATTTCTTAAGTTCTTTGGGGAAAAGAAAGTATTATAGGTCAAATCTTTTTGCAAGTAAGTACCACTGGACTGTCGAGGTATGTGGTATAGATTAGAATTTTGTTTCATTGACTATGACTTAAATTAGATGAGATATAAGCTAGGTTATGGAGAACTCTCCTAAATAGAGGTTTTCATTGCAAAGGTACTTATAGAGGAATTTACCTGGTAAACACCAGATCTCTTCCAGCTAATGTTTTTACCAGACTGATTCAAACTGGGGAGCAGGAGTGGGAAAACACTGTGGACATAGTCTGCTGGCTAGCGGTCAAGGCAGAGGAAAGAAAACACAGGCAAAGGTCTGTGTGAAATACAAATCTGAGTCACAGAGGGAGAGGAAGAAAATAGCATGTGTCATTCTGAAAAAGCTCCTCTTAGGGCAGTTTCTTTTGGCTATAATCGCTGCCTCTCCCCTGGAGAGAGTCACAGGGCCTTTCTTGGCTCTTCCTGCCACATTTTCAGACTTAAAAGGAAGCCACCTTCAGGCAAATTCCCTCTTCCTCTCAAGAAAGAAAATAAAAGAAAATTTAGAGTTCTGGTCTCTAAAGAACCTGGGTCAGGGCTTCAATGAACTCAGGAGAGGGCCCGGCCTTCAAGGGTTTGGCTTGGCTGCAGTCACACTGGGACTTGGTCCTCTGGTGACCCCTGGAGTATGAGAGTGGAACTGTGTTCTTTAAAGTTTCCAAAAGCCTCACCACTGCAGTCCCCTGAACTCTACCCAGTATGTCTCCTTTTCTAGGCCTTGCCTCAACCTGGAGAGTTTCCTGAACAATTTCTGGCCATTCTCAAGCCTTCTCTCTTAAAATTTTTCTCTGGTCACCCTCTATAGGCCCTCATTAAGGTATTAACTTTTATGAACATATTTGTTTCTCCTTCCATTGCTGCATGCATCTGTGGTCACTAAGTCCTAGAAAGATCCTGTAGCAAAACTGTCACTGTCAATCAGTAATGGAGAAGCACTTCTGAAATTCATTCAACAATTTTACAGTTTTATCAAAATATAGTTTACATACCATAAAATTCACCCACTGTAAATGGTTTTTAATTTCACCCACATGGCCAATGGTTTTTAATAAATGTATAGTGCTATGCAACCACTATGTCTTGACTTAGACATATCTAAAACCCCATAAGGGTCCTTCATAAGTATTTGCAGTCTATCCTCAATTTCACCTCCAATTTCAGACAACTATTTATCTGATTTCTGTTTCTAAAGATTTAAATTTTCTAGTCATATCATATACACGGAATCATACAATATGTTGCTTCTTTTAACTAGCTTCTTTCACTTGAAATACTGTTTCCAAGGTTTATCCATGTTGTAGTATATATCGGTGCTTCATTCCTTTTTATAACTGAGAAGTAATCCATTACATGGACATATGCCTTTGTTTGCCCACTCGTCAATTGATGGACATCTAGGTTGTTTCTAGCTTTTGGTTACTAGGAATAACCAAATTGCTGTGAATGTTTATGTACAGGTCTTTTTGTAAACATATATTTCCATTTCTCTTGGGTAAATACCTAGTAGTAAATACCTAGTAGTAGAATTGCTAGGTCATATGGCAAATTTGTTTACCTTTTAAAAAAACTACCAACCTGTTCTATAATGTGGCTTTTTCATTTTACATTTCTACCCGCAATACATAAAGATTTCCCCACATATTCTCCAATACTTGGTATTGTCTGTCCTTTTGATTATAGCCCTAGTGGGTATGTAATGTTATCTTATTGTGGTTTTAATTTGAATTGCCCTAGTGACTAACAATGTTGACTATCTTCTCAAGTGCCTTTTAGCCACTCATATATCCTTTTTGGTGAAACGTGTATTTCCTCATTTTTTAGTTGGATTGTTAGCCTTTTCATAACTAACTTATAAGAGTTTTTTGTGTATTTTGAATACAAATTCCTTACCAGATATATAATTTGTAAATCTTTTCTTGTAGTCTATGTCTTATCTTTTGAACTTACCAAGAGTTTCTTCTGAAGCCCAGAAGTTGTCACTTTGATGAGGTGCAATTTATCAATTTTGTGTGTGTGTGTGTGTGGATTGCATTTTTGAGTCATATTTAAGAGCCCTGCCTAGCTCAAGGTCATGGGGAATTTATCCTCTGTTTTCACCTACAAGTTTTATAGTTTTACATTTACATTTAGATCTCAGATCCATTTTGAGTTACTTTTTGGGTATGGTGTGAAGTAAAGGTCTAAGTTAACTTTTTTTTTGCATATGCAGATCAAATTGTCCCAGGACCATTTGTTGAAGACTGTCCTTTCTCCATTGCACTGAAAAGCAACTGGCAATAGGGGTGCCTGGGTGGCACAGTTAAGTGTCTGACTTTTGGTTTTGGCTCAGATCATGATCTCGGGGTAGTGAGATCGACCCCCATGTCAGGCTATGAGTTCAGTGTGAAGTCTGCTTAAGTTTCTTTTTCCCTCTGCCCATCTTCCCCACTCTTTCTCAAATAAATAAATAAATCTTAAAAAAATCAATTGACCATAAATCTAGGAATGTATTTCTGACTCTCAGTTCTGTTCCATTAATACATAAGTTCCATTATATATATTGCCTGTCTTTACACCAATATTACACTGTCTTAATTACTGTAGGTTTAGAGTAAGTTTTGAAATTGGCTATTATAAGTCATCCAGACTTCTTCTTTTTTAAAAGTCGTTTTGGATAGTCTATATAACTTTTAAGATCAGTTTGCTCTTTGCACCAACGAGGCTGCTGTAGTTTTGCATAGAATCTAAATATCATTTTTGGGAGACTTGCAATCATATTGATTCTTTCTAATCCATGAACATGGAATCCATTCACTTAGATCACAAAATTGAAGAGAGAAATACAGAGCCACAATAATAGTTGGAGACTTTCACATCCACTTTCCATAATGTATAGAAATCAGACAGAAGATGAATAATGAAATAAAGGTCTTTAACAACACTATACACCAATTAGAACTACCAGACATATACAGGACCCTCTACCCAATAACAGCAGAATATACCTTCTTCTCAAGTGCAGATGAAATAGTCTCTAAGACAGGGTATAAATTAGGCCACAACACAAATCTTAATACATTTAAAAAGGCTGAAAGTACACACACATGCAAAGCATCTTTTCTGACCACAATGGAATGAAACTAGAAGTAACAGAAGGAAAACTGGAAATATGTAGGAAATTAAAGAAATACTCTTAAACCACCTATAGGTCACAGAAGAAATCACAAAGGAAATGAGAAAATATCTTGAAATAAATAAAAATAAAAACACAACACACAAAAACTTCTCAGATGCAGCAAAATAGTTTTAAGACAGAAATTTGCAACTGTAATACATATGTTAAAGAAGGAAAAGTATTTTAAATCAATAACCTAACTGTAAATATTAAGGCACTAGAAAAAGAAAACTAAAGCTAAAGCTAACAGAAAAAAAGGAAATAAAACTTTGAGCAGAGATAGATACAATGAAGCATAGAAAAACAATAGAGGAGGAGCACCTTGCTGGCTCAAGTGGTAGAGCATGCAACTCTTGACCTTTTGACTGTGAGTTTGAGCCCCATGTTGAACGCAGGGATTACTTAAAAAAAATCTTAAAAAAAACGAAAAAGACTAGAAGAATCCAAAACATTAAAATTTATTCTTTAAAAAGATAAACAAAATTGACAAATCTTTAACTGGATTAAGAAAAAAAAAGAGAAGACCTAAATAACTAAAATCAGAAATGAAAAAAATGGGACATGACAACTGATACCATAGAAATAAAAGGAATTACAGCAGTTCCCTCCTACCTGTGGTTTCCCTTTCTGCCGTTTCAGGTACCTATGGTCAACTGTTGTCCAGAAACAGATAATCCTTCTTCTGACATATCATCAGAAGGCCAGTTGTAGCCTCCTGCTACACCACAGTATCTCTGTTACTCACCTCACTTCATCTCATCATGCAGGCATTTTATCATCTCACATCATCACAAGATGAAGAAGGGTGAGTATAGTACAATATTTTGAGAGACAGAGGGAGAGAGACCATATTCATAAAACTTATTACAGTCTGTTGTTTTAATTGTCCTATTTTATTATTAGTTATTGCAGTTAATTTCTTAGTGTGCTTAATCTATAAATTAAGTTTGCCATAGATATGTATGTATAGGAAAAAACATTATATATAGGGTTTGGTACTATCTGCAGTTTGAGGCATCACTAGGGGTTTTGGAAAGTCTCCCCCCAATAAGGAGGGGGTTACTATGTAATAGAACACTATGAACAACTATATTCCAATTAATTGGACACCCTAGAAGCAGTGGATATATTCCTAATAACACACAACCTACCAAAACTGAATCATGAAGAAATAGAAAATCTGAAGAGATCTGTAATTAGTAGGGGTACTGAATCAGTAATCCAAGACCTCCCAACAAAGAAAAGCCGAGGACCATATTGCTACACTGGTGGATCTAACAAACATTTAAAGAAGAATGAACACCAATCCTGTTCAAACTCTTCCAAAAAATTGAAAAGGGAACACATCTAAACTCATTCTATGAAGCTAGCATTATCCTTATACTAAAGTCAGGCAGCCACTACAAGGGAACTGCAGAATAACATCCTTTATGAACCTTGACGCAAACATCTTCAATAAAATACTAACAAACAAAATATAATAACACATTAAAAGGATTATATACCATGACCAAGTGGGATTTAATTATGGAATGTAAGGATGATTTAACATACAAAACTCAATACAATATCACATTAACAAAATGAAGGAAATAGCTCATTCAGATATATAATATAATTATGAATATAGTTGGATTCACATCTGCATTTTGCTATTTGTTCTCTATGTATCACATCTTTTTCTTTTGTGATTCTTCAGTTCCTCTTTTATTGTCTTTTGTGCTTAATGCATTTTATCTCATTTTAATTCATATGATAATTTTTTAGTATTTTTTGAGTTATTTTCTCGGTGCTCTGGGAATTTTAGTATGCATCTTTATCAAAATCTGCTTCAGATCAATCATAACTGGAATAATACTAATCCAGTAAAATATGAAGCTTTGCTCCAATACAGTTCCATTGATTGCTCCTTCATGCTATCACTGTCATACATATTACACCTATACATGTTCTAAACCCAACAATAACATATTATGATTTACTTTATATAATCTTGTCTTTTAAAGAAATTATTATCAAAAAAAAGAGAGAAATATTATGATGTTTTATATTTATTCTTACAGTTACCATTTCCTGTGTTCTCCTACGTATAGTTTGAGTTAATGTCTGGTGTCATCTCCTATTAGTCTGAAGAAGTTCACTGATTATTCTTCCACCATCTCAAATTTGTTGTTGAACTCCCCAAGTAAATTTTCAACTGTTGTACTTTTCAACTTCAGAATTTACATTTGGTTCTCTTTCTAAAAATAGATTATGTCTCTTTATTGAGTTATCTATTTTTGAAGTCATTGTTCTCAAACATTCTTTTAATTATTTAAACATGATTTCCTTGAGTTCTTTGAACATATTTATAATAACTGCTTTGAAATCTTTGTTAAATCCAACATGTGGGCCCACTCAGAGATAGTTTCTATCAATTGTTTTTTTCTCTGAGTAGACCTCATATTTTCCTACTTCTTTGAAACTCTAATTTTGTTGTTGAAAGCTGGACATTCTGTTTTTTAATTTTTTAAAAAAGTTTTTATTTAAATTCTACTTAATTAACATACAGTATAGTATTAGTTTCAGGTACACAATTTACTGATTCACCACTTCCATACATCACCTGGTGCTCATCACAAAAAGTGCACTCCTTAATTGCCATCACCTATGTCACCCAACCTCTTGTGTTTTTTGTTTGTTTGTTTGTTTGTTTTTTTAAAGATTTTATTTATTTGACAGAGAGAAACACAGCCAGAGAGGGAACACAAGCAGGGGGAGTGAGAGAGGGAGAAGCAGGCTTCCCGCCGGGCAGGGAACCTGATGTGGGGCTCAATCCCAGGTCTCCAGGATCATGACCTGAGCCGAAGGCAGTCGCTTAACCAACTGAGCCACCCAGGCGCCCCAGGGTAGTTCTATTTTTAACTTTTTGAGAAAACTCTATACTGTTTTCCAGAGTGGCCGCACCAGTTTGTATTCTCCCCAACAGTGCAAGAGGGTTCTCATTTCTTCACATCCTCGCCAACACCTGTTGTTTTTTTGTTTCCTTTTTCCATTTGAAAGTAGTCATTTATTAACTGATTAGAATACAAAAATAATCATGGTAGATACCTTAGTTCATCCTTCTAATAAGCTTATTGATCTGATCTTCTCTGTTGCCAGTTTCTCCATCTTCTACAAAATGGGTGGTCTTTTTCTTCATTCCCCCTCATGAAGAAGATAATTTGAAGGGCCAAAACAGTTGTTTGCTTCTCTGAAACATTTTCCAACAGTACAGATCTCATGAATCAGATCCTCCATGCAGATGATGCCATATTTGCCAGTCAATGTGTTATCTGTCAGGGCAATTCACTTCTTGTTGGTTTTGCCATAACCATGCTTGTAGATCAATTCATTCACTGACTTCAGGTTTGGGTCCCCCCATGGTATATATGGTTCCACAATCCTTAGCATGTTAACTGAAGCCTTGTTGAGCTTAACAAAGAAAGGTATCACTGATGATCTGGCAAAGGTGAAGAAGAAGCTGCAACATCTTTCAAACCTTTGGGTGCACACCACTAATACTTCTGATGTTGATGACAAATGCCAATTTGGTTTCTGCAGGTATGTTACAAGTTGCCAGCCTTTTTTTTTTTTTTTTTTTTTTTTTGCCATCCTGGCCATTCAAATCTCTGTTCTGTACATCTACCTATATATACTTTGTGGTAATTCTTAGCTTTTTCACAGATAAACTTCCTCCTTGCGTTTCTTTTGGGCCAACTTCTTTCTTAAGGGTTTCTGGCACAGCAGGAACCTTCTTTCCCTTCTTTTCTGTACCCTCCATGGTTCCAGCTGGAAAAGAGACCTGTCATTACTTGTGTTGTTGATTTTAGCCATTCTGACAGGTGTGAGGTGATATTTCATTGTAGTTTTGATTTGTATTTCCTTGATGATTAGGGATGTTGAGCATCTTTCCATTTGTCTGTTGGACATCTGTATGTCTTCTTTGGAAAAATGTCTATTCATGTCTTTGGTCCATTTTTTAATAATTTATTTTATTTTATTTTATTTGTTCATTATTCCAAGATTCATTGTTTATGCACCACACCCAGTGCTCCAGGCAATACGTGCCATCCTTAATACCCACCGCCAGGCTCACCCATCCCCTCACCCCCTCCTTTCCAAAATCCTCAGTTTGTTTCTCAGAGTCCACAGTCTCTCATGCTTCATCTCTCTCTCTGCTTTACCCCAGTTCACATTTCCTTTCCTTCTCTTAATGTCCTCCATGTTACTCCTTATGCTCCACAAGTAAGTGAAACCATATGATAGTTGACTTTTTCGAATGCTTGGCTTATTTCACTCAGCATAATCTCCTCCAGTCCTGTCCATGTTGATACAAAAGTTGGGCATTCATCCTTTCTGATGGAGGTGTAATATTCCACTGTATATATGGACCATATCTTCTGTCCATTTTTCTTTTTCCTTCTTTTTTTTCTGTCCATTTTTAAATGGGATTATTCATTTTTGGGTGTAGAATTTTATAAGTTCTTTATATATTTTGGATATTAGCCCTTTATCATATATGTCATTTGCAAATATCTTCTATTTCAAAGACTTTTAGTTTTACTATTTCCTTCACTGTGCAGAAGTTTTTTATTTTGATGAAGTCCCAACAGTTGTTTTTGCTTTTGTTTCCCCTTTTTCAGGACAGATATCTAGCAAGAAGTTGCTATGGCAGATATCAAAGAGGTTATTGTGTTCCTGCTAGGATTTTAATGGTTTCATATCTCACATTTAGGTCTTGATTTAATCCATTTGAATCTATTTTTGTGTAAGGTGTAAGAAAGTGATCCAATTTCATTATTTTGCATGCTACTATCCAGTTTTCCCAACACCATTTGTTGAGACTTTCTCCCACTGCATGTTCTTTCCTGTTTTGTTAAAAATTAACTGACCATGTAGTTGTAGGTTAATTTCTAGGTTTTCTATTCTATTCCATTGATCAATGTGCCTATTTTTGTGCCAGTACCAAACTGTTCTGATCACTACAGCTTTGTAATATAATTTGGAAATCCATGTGTTGCCTCCAGGAAAGCTGGACATTTTTGACAAGATTCTGTAGCAAATCTGGTTTCTGATTTCTAGCCCCAGTGATCCTTGTTGCTGTTTTTGTATTTGCTTGTTTGTTTGTCTTTTTAAATTTGCCTGGACTAAACATGTGGCTATCTCCCTCACACTGTGTGCTTACTGATGTCTCTGGCTTTTTAGGGGTCATCCTGCACCTGCATGGCTTAGTGATTAACCCAGAATTTATCAGAGATTGTGCTCAAACACCCAGAGCCAGTAGGACTTTCATTCTCTGCTATTAGATATATGCATGGTTTGGAGAGAACTTTCACATTTTAGGCAGTTTTCACATCTGCCTAACTTTTACTATCCAACAGGATCTGTGTCTCCTCTGTGTGCATGCGGCCTCTGGTCCGCTGAGGATGGATGGAAAGCCACTATCTATGTCTATTTCCTGATCTCTCTTTTACATTACTGCCTAATTCTTGATCCACTGCCTATCCCAATGAGGACTGCAACCTCAGGTCAGCAGATGCCACTGGATTTTCACATTTTTCTCCAAATTAAATGAGGCTTTCATGACTTGCTCCACCATGATAGATTACACCACCAATCAAACTAATAGGGCAGTGGAGCATGGAGGAGTAGTCTCTGGGAAAAATGACACAGACTCGATTTTTACCTGATGTGTAGTAATTTTTTTTTAAAGACTTTATTTATTTGACAGAGAGAAACACAACCAGAGAGGGAACACAAGCAGGGGGAGTGAGAGAGGGAGAAGCAGGCTTCCCGCCTAGTAGGGAGCCCGATGTGGGGCTCGATACCGGGTCTCCGGGATCATGACCTGAGCCGAAGGCAGTCGCTTAACCAACTGAGCCACCCAGGCGCCCCTGTAGTAATTTTTTTTAAAGGTTTTATTTATTTATTTGACAGAGAGAGATCACAAGTAGGCAGAGAGGCAGGCAGAGAGACAAGAGGAAGCAGGCTCCCTGCTGAGCAGAGAGCCTGATGTGAGTCCTGAGATCATGACCTGAGCCGAAGGCAGAGGCTTTAACCCACTGAGTCACCCAGGCGCCCTGTGTAGTAATTTTAAATGAACTTACACTTCTCAAGTTGTTGTGTGCATTTGATTGTTTTCTAGAGCACTGCAATGGATATTTTTTATAATTTTGCTTTATACTCGTTTCCCATAGGGAAGCTTTGCTTATCTCCTTTCTTCATCAATGTAAGAAGTCTTACCTTGAAATCCACTTTTGAGTCAGATAAAATTTTGTTTATCAAGCAGTTATTTATGAGATGCTAGCTTGCTTGGTAAAAAAGCCTGTTTCTTATGTTACAAATATTTGGGAAATGTTGAGTTAGAATTAAATAGGGTTCTTTATTATAGAACTTCACAGGGTCATGGATATGTCACAATACACTGCACATCTCTAAGAGCAAGGCTGTGAGTAGAATAAAAGTATGCAGCATTTTCCAATTAATTTAGACACAGAATACCTTTTACAATGACTATCTATTAACAAGTTAAGAAACATTTGCAAATGCTAGGACAAATAACTGTTTAGACTTTAGGACAAATTTAGGAATTATAGTGGAGATGGTCATCAATGGGTACTTCTTTATATTCCCACAGATTATTGCCAGTAGAAGGAAACAAATAACCAGATGTTCTTCTAATGTGTCTTTTTTCTCATAATTCTTTCTCTGATTCTGCTTTAATTCCTGACACTCTCAGCTTCCACAAATCCCATTTCTGAGGTAAACCCATTTACTCTACCTTGATAGAGAAGGTAGAGTTGAGACCTGAATGGACTTCTGAGTTCCTAGTTCCTTGCTTCCTTCCTAAAATGGTTTAAATTTTCCTTATGATCATAAAATTAATATATTATCATTTAAAAAATTCAATAAATACAAAAATTCAACAAACAGCATAAAGAAAAATATATAGAGGGGTGCCTGGGTGGCTCAAAGGGTTAAGCCTCTGCCTTTGGCTCAGGTCATGATCTCAGGGTCCTGGGATCGAGTCCCATGTCAGGCTCTCTGCTCAACAGGGAGCCTGCTTCCCGGTCGTTCTCTGCCTGCCTCTCTGCCTATTTGTGATCTCTCTCTCTCTCTGTCAAATAAATAAATAAAATCTTTAAAAAAAAAGAAAAATATATAATCATATTTCCACCATCTTAGGCAACCACTTTTAACATTTGGGTATTTATGTGTCAAAATATTTTTCTATGTGCACCCTTTAAGAAATGTAAACTTAGTGCTTATTAAGTGTTAGGAATTGTGCCAGGTACTAGGCAAATGGTGGTGAAGTTGCATTTAGTCTAGTGAGGGAGAAAGACATTAAATAAGTCCAGCAAGTAATTTTATACTTACAAATTGTGGTAGGTCTGAGATTGACATGTATTTGGCAAAGATAGACTCAAACCATACATACATATGTTTGTTTGTTTTTAAGAGAGAGAGGGGGGGATGTGAGGGAGAGGGAGAAAGAGAATTCCAAGCAGGTTCTATGCAGGGCTCAATCTCACAACCCTGAGATCATGACTTGAGCTGAAAAGCAAGGGTCAGATGTTGAACCAACTCAGCTACTCAGGCGCCTCCATACATACATATGTTTTATAACCTGTCTTCTTCACTTACATCAGTGTGTCATGAATATTTTCCCATGACAATATAGATTCTATACTAGAATTGAGAATAAGAAAAACATGCTCCTATCCCTGAGGGTTTTTTTTTTTTAAGATTTTATTTATTTATTTGACAAAGAGATCACAAGTAGGCAGAGAGGCAGACAGAAAGAGAGGAGGAAGGAGGCTCCCTGCTGAGCAGAAAGCCGGATGCGCCCGGATTCCCAGGACCCTGAGATCATCACCTGAGCTGAAGGCAGAGGCTTTAACCCACTGAGCCACTGAGGAGCTCTGAGGGTTTGGTTTTTACAGGGGAGAGAGGCATATAAATATACCGTTTCAGTTAAATTTTTGTAGGGGTTGCAAAAAGTATAAACATGGGGCAGGGAAGGCTTCATGGGGAAGTGACTGCCTGAGTTCTGTTTAAAGGATAAATAGAAATTTTTTAGTTAAGAGTGGAAGACTATGCCAGGCAGTCAGCATATGCAAAAACACGAGAGTTAAAAGCATGGCATACTTAGAGAACTGTTAGCCACTTGACACTGCTAAAACAAAAAATCCTAACCTAAGCCTAATACAAGAGAATGCTAGAGAGGCAGGCAATGTGCACGCTTTCAAGAGCCTATGTTCCCCTCGTAAGGAGTTTGCATTTATCCACCAGGCTATTTTGAACTGAAAGTAACATGATCAGATTTCTGAGATAGAGATCTCTCTTTGAAGGGTTGGCTGAAAAGAATAGAAATTGGTGAGTTGGTGACTAATTAGAAGATTTTCATAATAATCCTGGACAGAGACAGTGGCAGGGGAAACAGAGCAATTGCAGGCATATTAACTATCAAGTTATTAAGGGTAAATGGAAGCCAGTTAGCTGGAGTGGGAAATCAGAATTACTGGTGAGAGCTGACAAGAGCTTTGCAGGGAAAACATGGCCAAATACCAAACTCAAGAGCAAAGGGAAGAAGAAAGCCAACTGGAGTTTAAGTTGAGGGACTTAGGAATAGAAATAGCATAGGCTCCCCTGAAACCTAGGCAAGAGTCTGGCTGAGGACACAGGTGATATCTGGAGTCATGGATATTTTGTATGTCCTTGGAACTCCCCCTTCATGTGGCTGTCAGACATATTCCTGGGACAGCACGACAACCTCGCAGCAAGTGAGCATGAATAACTGTTGTCTGTCTTTAATGGTCCCATCAAATGAAGGCAAAAAATTTTGGGAAAATGTTCTATGAAGGAATGATTCCCTAGAGATACATCTTGAAAAGAAGTGGGCTGAATCCTCTGTGGTCATATGGTAGAATCTAAGACTTTCAGAGTGAAAGCTAACATTTATGTATGCTCTAGCTCTGAAGAAATAGATTGTAGCAGTTGTTTCTAGGGAAGGGGAATAGACAGCTGGGAGATGGGAAGAGAGGATTTTTCTCAGTATAAACTTTTGTACATTTTGAGATTTGAATGAAGAGAATTTAATATCTATTCAAAGTAAAATTTTTAAAAAGCTGAGGAAATGCAAAAGAAAAACATTACCCTTTTCACACACCTGTAAATATATATATATATATTTTTTTTTTTTTTTTTAAGATTTTATTTATTTGACAGAGAGAAACACAGCCAGAGAGGGAACATAAGCAGGGGGAGTGAGAGAGGGAGAAGCAGGCTTCCCGCCGAGCAGGGAGCCCGATATGGGACTCGATCTCGGGTCTCCAGGATCATGACCTGAGCCGAAAGCAGTCGCTTAACCAACTGAGCCACCCAGGCGCCCCTCATCTGTATATATTTCTAAGTGAGACAGTTTTGTTTGGAAAGTTGTGCTGCTGCTGATATTCTTGTGAGGAATAAGCTAGTTTGCCCCACTGTAGTCTTAGGACCACTATACCTTCTTAAAATATACTGAGTCATTTCTCTGCCCTATTTTCAGGTCAATGATAGCCACCTTTCTCCCTGACTAGAAGAGAGGAAATCCACTTCCAGAGGGTTTAGTTTAATAGGTTCAATCCCTGTCATTCTCAGTGAAATTACCTGGGATAAAGGTGGATACAGGAAAAGGAGAAAGGAGAGCCCATATTTACAGAAAAAAATGACATCTAAAATTACAAGCTTTGAAGAAAACATTCATATCCCTTTCATTTCATGGCAGGACTTGGAGCCAGAGTCTGAGAACGGAAGCCACAGGCGACCTCTTCATTGTCAATGGATGAAAGTAAGGGGAAAATGTTCTAAATTCAAAGTCTAGATTAGGGCTGCAATTTCAGTTCTACCCCTCCGGTTGTGTGATCTTGGTCAAGTGGCTTCTACAGCCCATGTATTAGTATCCTTTTCTGCAACATTAGGTGATTGGATGTGTCGATAACATCCAAATTTCTTCCAATTTCCACATCCTATAATTCTAAATCTTAGCAAGTCTTGCTATATAATTCTGTAGATTTTCCTAGCAGGCATTTCACTTCTGGGCTTTTGACAGTTGTTTCTTACCTCTATTATCAACTTGTAGCTTTGCAAGATGGAACCTAGAGGAGGAATGGTAGAAATTTGTGGGGCTTCAACAATTTTTGTGCCTGGGCCACACACTGGGTAGAAAGCTCTGGAAGTTGTCCCACCAACTTCTCCTTCATAATTGGGTCAGTTGGAGATAATTTCGTCTTTTACCAAATTTCTTTTTTTTCTAAGAACTCTTCTGTCTTCTTCTCTTGCAACAATTCATTTTATCCTGAAGCTCTTTTGCTGTTCATTGGCCTATACTCATGTATCATTTGATGTGACTGTACAATGCATATAATTACTTCAATAAATAATTGAGTACCTATCATGTACTAGATAGTTTTCAAACTTTTTGATCTTAGGACCCCCTCTGCATGTTTGAAAGTTATCAAGGACCTCTAAAAGCCTTGTTTATATGAGTCTGTCTATCTATCTATCTATCTATCTATCTATCTATCTATCTATCTATCTTTACTAGATTAAAAAATAAAACTGAGAAGAGTTTAAGGTATTAATCAATTTTAAAATAGCAAAAAATAGACCCATTATATGTTACCAACATTAAAAAGATGAAAAACAGCTATATATTCAGAACAAAAAAAAATTAGTGAGAGGAATGGCACTGGCACTGCTTCGCAATTTTGCAAATCTCTTTACTGGCAGGCTTAACATAAAACAGCTAGCTTCTCATGCCTGGTTCTTTATTTTATCTGTTGCTTTGGGGATTGCATTAGTTTCCTAAGGTTGCTGTAACAAGCAAAACTTGGTTGCTCAAAACAACAGAAAGGTGTTCTTTGGCCATTCTGGGGACAGAAGTTCAACATCACTTTTACTGGGCCAAAATCAGTGCGCAGGGAAGTGCTCCCTCTGGAGGTTGGAGGAGAAACTTCTCTTCTTGCCCCTTCGGGATTCTGGTGGCTACTAGCATTCCTTCCTTTGTGGCTGCCTCTGCATCAACTGCTCTTCTGTGTGTGCTGGCGAATCTCCTCATGCTTCTTTTTTATCAGGACATTTGTGATGTCTTATAGGCCTCCCCGGGATAATCCAGGATAATCTCTTTATCTCCAGATCATTAATCCAGCCCTACCCACACAAGTCTCACTATTCATCAGTTTCAAGGCTTAAGATGCAGATATATCCTTGGGAGCTACTATCAGCTGACAACAGGTTATTTTGTTTGATATTTATGAAGAAAAATCTGGTCTCACACAGGTATGCAGTTTGGGAAAAAAGCGAGTGGTTTTATAGCCTTTTCCAATAATTGCAGATACTCTTCTTTAGTACGACACCAAAACTCAATAAGAAGTAGTTTCTTAAAGGTTTGTTGAAACTTGGAATTCTAAAACATATTTGTGAACTTTTCTCACTGGGTCACTTTAAAATCATTAGGCTATAATGCACTTTAAATGCATCTTTCATCCATTTGTAATTTTATAACATCATGCATTGATTGTCTGGAAGATATAGGTCTTCCAAAAGTTGACACATTTAATTATATATGACCAATAAATAACAGTCTATTAATATCACCTCCAATATTATCAAAACAGTTTTTACATATTGAGAAATTATCAAACTCCTGGTGTTAGAAACACATTCTTCAAAATTGTAATTTTCACATGAAAACTTAAATTTTATCAGTGGCAAAAAATTCAGTTATTTTCCTTGAAGTGACAGACTTGCTGTTCATTTTTGAGAAAGCCACTGCTTTTTTTTGTTTGTTTGTTTTGTTTTTTTTAAGATTTTATTTATTTGACAGAGAGAAACACAGCCAGAGAGGGAACACAAGCAGGGGGAGTGAGAGAGGGAGAAGCAGGCTTCCCGCCGAGCAGGGAGCCCGATGTGGGACTCGATCCCGGGTCTCCAGGATCATGACCTGAGCCGAAGGCAGTCGCTCAACCAACTGAGCCACCCAGGCGCCCCATGAGAAAGCCACTGTTTTTTTAAATTTAATTTAATTTTTTCAGTTTTCCAAGATTCATTGTTTATGCCCCACACCCAGTGGTCCGTGCAATATGTGCCCACAGTACCCACCACCAGGCTCTCCCATCCTCCCACCCCCTCCCTCCAAGTCCCTCAGTTTGTTTCTGTGTCCAAAGTCTCTTGTGTTTCATTTCTCTCCTTGAATTACCCTACTTCCCATTTACTTTCCTTCTCCTACTGTCCTTTATATTACCCCTATGCACCACTGTAAGTGAAACCATGTGATACTTGACTTTCTCTACTTGGCTTATTTCACTCAGCATAATCTCTTCCAATCCGGTCCATGTTGCTACAAAAGTTGCATATTCATCCTTTCTGATGGAGGTATAGTATTCCATTGTATATATGTACCACATCTTCTTTTTTTTTTTTTTCAAAGATTTTATTTATTTATTTGGCAGAGAGAAACACAGCGAGAGAGGGAACACAAGCAGGGGGAGTGAGAGAGGGAGAAGCAGGCTTCCCGCTGAGCAGGGAGCCCGATGTGGGACTTGATCCCGGTCTCTGGGATCATGACCTGAGCCGAAGGCAGTCGCCTAACCAACTCAGGCGCCCCAAGTACCACATCTTCTTTATCCATTCATCTGTTGATGGGCACCTTGGCTCTTTCCACAGTTTGGCGATTGTGGCCATTGCTGCTGTGAATACTGGGGTACATATGGCCCTTTTTTTCACTACATCTGTATCTTTGGGGTAAATGCCCAGTAGTGCAATTGCAGGGTCATAGGGTAGTTCTATTTTAAAATTTTTAAGGAATCTCCACACTGTTTTCCAAAGCGGTTGCACCAACTTGCATTCCCACCAACAGTGTAGGAGGGTTCCCCTTTCTCTGCAGCCTCTCCAACATTTGTTGTTTCCTGTCCTGTTAATTTTGTCCATTCTGACTGGTGTAAGGTGGTATCTCAGTGTGGTTTTGATTTGAATTTCCCTGATAGCTAGTGACGCTGAACATTTTTTCATGTGTCTGTTAGTCATTTGTATGTCTTCTATGGAGAAGTGCCTCTTCATGTCTCCTGCCCATTTTTTGATGTGTTCATCTTCTTTTTGTATGTTGAGTTTGAGTAGTTCTTTATAGATATTGGATATCAGCCCTTTGTCTGTAGTGTCATTTGCAAATATCCTCTCCCACTCCGTGGGTTGCCTCTTTGTTTTGTTGACTGTTTCCTTTGCTGTGCAGAAGCTTTTTGTTTTGAAGAAGTCCCAAAAATTTATTTTCACTTTTGTCTCCTTTGCCTTTGGAGATGTGTTTTGAAAGAAGTTGCTGTGGCCGATGTCAATGAGGTTACTATGTTCTCTTCTAGGATTTTGATGGATTCCTGCCTCACGTTGAGGTATTTCATCCATTTTGAGTTTGTCTTTGTGTGTTGTGTAAGAGAATGGCCTAGCTTCATTCTTCTATATGTAGCTATCCAATTTTCCCAGCACCATTTATTGAAGAGACTGTCTTTTTTCCACTGGATATTTTTTCCTGCTTTGTGGAAGATAATTTTTTTTTTAAAGATTTTATTTGACAGCGAGAAACACAGCTAGAGAGGGAACACAAGCAGGGCGAGTGAGAAAGGGAGAAGCAGGCTTCCTGCCGAGCAGGGAGCCCGATGTGGGGCTCAATCCCGGGTCTCTAGGATCATGACCTGGGCCAAAGGCAGTTGCTTGACCAACTGAGCCACCCAGGCCCCCCATGGAAGATGATTTGACCATAGATTTGTGGGCCCATATCTGGACTCTCTACTCTGTTCCATTGGTCTATTTGTCTGTTCTTGTGCCAGTACCATGCTGTCTTGGTGATCACAGCTTTGTAATAAAGCCTGAAGTCAAGTAACGAGATGCCCCCAGCTTTTTTTTTCTTCTTCAGCAACTCCTTAGCGATTCGGGGTCTTTTTTGGTTCCATATAAATTTTAGGATTGTTTGTTCCAATGGAGAAAGCCATTGTTTGTTAATAAATGAAGAAAATGGCTGACAAGTCAAAGAAGTTCACAAGTGCTTTTCCTTGAGGAACCCTGGTTGTGTATCAGAACTGCTTGATGTGTACTTCCCATTTTGTCACACACAGTACTTCAAAGGAATGTACTGAAAGTTCGAGATTTAATAAAATTAAGAGTTCTTATTGCTTCATTAAAGATATTCTTATTGCTTTATTAAAGATTAAAGTCGGGGCGCCTGGGTGGCTCAGTTGGTTAAGCGACTGCTTTCGGCTCAAGTCATGATCCCGGAGACCCGGGATTGAGCCCCACATCGGGCTCCCTGCTCTGCGGGAAGCCTGCTTCTCCCTCTCTCAGTCCCTCTGCTTGTGTTCCCTCTCTGGCTGTGTTTCTCTCTGTCAATTAAATAAATAAAATCTTTAAAAAAAAAAAAAGATTAAAGTCTTTTCCCCTCCCCCAATGGGAGTGTATGTGGTGAAAAGCACAATTCGCAGCCTCTGCCTCGATCTGTGCCAGGGTGCCTGCAGTTTTGCCCAGTATTGCTTTTATACCATTAATGAAAATATCAGCAAATTGTTCGAGGATAAACTTATTTGAAAAAAATTGATCAATGCTCTATTTCAGCACTACTTGTGTTTATTGCCAAGCATTTATATAAAAGATCTTTAAGTACCAGTACTGGCATGGGGCATATACAAGCAAAGCAACAAGCCTAGCTTACATCTATGTTTATACAATTTTTTGGTCCATCTTCAAAGCATAATTCTGCAGATGAGATGTTATCTCAGTCTGTACATCTGCAACTAAATTTCTAATTTGGTGAGCTACTGCATGTTTGGAAAGTAGCTTGGCCATGATTTCTTTGACTGATTTTTCATCTAGCAGGCATTTCCTGAGTAATATAAGGGCTTTATTAGTCTCTCAGTTATCATTTGCCCTTTGGCAGCATGTACAACACAATAATTTAATCTGCAAGATGCTTCAGTGGCTTTTTCAGTTCTAGTTTGAAAAGTAGGAACAAAAACGCTCTGTGTCGGGGACTGTGCGTTATCCCCCCGCCATGCCGCAAGCCATGCCGCAAGCAGCCAAAAACTTTGGTGGAGGTGCCCGTGAATGTGGATAAAAGCCCCCTGGGGAAATTCCCCGCCAAGAATCTGGAAAGCCACGTATCTTGTGGGCTGGGGCAATATGTCCTTTGTGTCCCTGGGACGTGCGCTTGGGCAAGGCTCATCCAAGGCACATTGTTCCATTTAATCCTCCTCCTGGTAATCATATCTCTGTATCTCTTATTTGTATTCCTTGCTCCCTCTGCCTCAATGGTCTCTGCTTCTATGGATTTAAGTAATCACTCTGCGCCCTGCAGTAACAATATTGACCCTGTCTCTAGGACAAGGTGCAAAAGCAGTTAAAGATCTATTTGACACAGACCTGGATGATCAGCAGGCTGTGCTGATCTGGCACAATTGTTCTCACTGTTTAATGGAAAACTATAGCCTTTAGTTTGATCTCTTGAGCTTACCTTAGTTATACAAAATAACTTAACTTCGAAAAGCCCACACATGTCAGACTTGGTGCATAGCTCTTTGGTCCAAGTTGACAAATATGTACATTGGAATCGTGAAGGGTGATGGGAAAGAACACTAGGAGGGGTGACACAAAGGTGGTGTGAGTCTATTCACAAACTTCCCTTTTTTCCTGACCTTCACTTATAATATGTGTTTATAACACTTTCCTTTATAGCGGAAATCAGTAGTTGATAATTATAACCTGCATAGATACACTTTGATTGAGAGTATATCAATACCAATATACTTAATAGTTTAAATGTAGTTACTTAAAGTTTCCATGACCACCCATTCACCTTTTGCCTGTGTGATCACTCTCGGCCTTGCACGGCCAGAGGAGAAAACATTCCATTGAGATAAGATGAGACAGAACCAACTGATTGCCTAAAGCTAGACTGATGTGACTGCCAGTGGACCAAGGTCGGTTTCTGCCCATAATCAGGGATGCTCTTTTCTAAGTTTATGGCACCTGAACGGCGCCAATGTCTTGGAGAATTTATGATGGGAAACCTGAAAGAAGTCTGTGTAAGCTCTTACAAATCTCTTTTATGATACACCCTTACCTCGAGATGATCTATAACCAAAAAGCTTTAAATAAAAAACCCTGAAGACACAGTTTTCAGGAGATCCCCACACCACTCTTTGAGCTCGATCCCCTAAATTTCGAAAGCGCCGACCCTCCCCTCACCTTCCGGACCCTGACTGTTGCTGGGGCTGGCTCCCGGCAGCTCTGAGTTTTAAAGAGCCTACCCTGTGTCAGATATTCATTTCCCTTTCCTTTCTTATTTAGTTTCACCCAGATTCTCCCCTTTACCTGAGTCAGAGACTCGTCTGATATGGAGGTCAATGTCATATTTTTCAGACTCTTTAGATGTGGGAAGATTGAGGGAGCAAGTCTTCTAATCTCCCTTTTCTAAGCCAGTGAAAGAACCTAAAGTTAAAAAAGGATAGAAATAAAACTTTATTTGGAATAAAATATTAAATTCTAAAAGAACAATTTTAAATAAAATATAAACGTTTAAAAGCTTCTTCAACAAATTAAAAACTACTTTTTTAAAGATTTTTTTGTTTCTTTAATTGACAGAGAAAACCACAGAGAAGGAACACAAGCAGGGGGAGTGAGAGAGGGAGAAGCAGGCTTCCGGCTGAGCAGGGAGCCTGATGCGGGGCCCCAAGCCAGGCCCCAAGCCAGGCCCCAAGCCAGGCCGGATCCAGGGACTCTGGGATCATGACCTGAGCTGAAGGCAGTCGCTTAACCAACTGAGCCACCCAGGCGCCCCTAAAAACTACTCTTGCAAAGCAAGTGGACAAAACGAACTTTTTTCTTGTGTTTCTTCATAGATGCAAGGACAGTTTAGGGATTTCACAAAACCCATTTATGGGTGATTGATGGGGTTACATTAACTAGGTATAAGTGAAGACAGCTTGTGAAGTAGAAGTACTAAGGAAAAACTGAGTTAATCTCTGAAAGCGCACGTTTATACCCTAAACCTCAGAACATTCTCCAACAGAGTACTCAAGCACACATTTCACTACTAACAAAGCTCTTAAGTCAACTATCCTCTTGAAAACTCTGTATACTCCCAAGAGGCTGAGAACGAAAACAGCGAACATTTTAAATGTATTAGGCACATAATTTCGACTTCTTGGATGCCCTGGAAGGGTCTCGGAGACCCTCAGAAGTCACCAGACCGCATTTTGAGAATCGCTGTACCAGATTCTGTTTTAGGGAGAAGCTGGGGTAATAGAAATAGATAAACTATCGCCTCCCCACGGAGATTAGGTAATTATGTCATGACCACTATGATCAGCTCTGAAGGGCGAAAGAACAGAGCCCTGGGAGCGGGTAGGGCAGCAGCAGAGTCGCCGACGGCGGGGGCCCGGGGTGACCTCGCGATCTCTTCCTTCCCCTTTCCGACTGCGTCCCCACATCGCCGCAGAAGAGGGGTGGTCGGGCCGCGGCAGTGACCGCGACACCGCGGCCCGAGCAACCGCAGGACCGCGCGCTCTTCTTCGACAGCGTCCCCAGCTCCCTCAGGGCCCGCACCCGCGGGGCCCTCGGGGTGCGGGGGAGGGAGGTGGGCGGACGGCCCGCAGGCCCGCAGTCCCCGAGCGGAGGCCGAATGGGGGCCAGGAACGTGCGCCCGCCGATGCAGTCTCGCGGGGCGCGGAGGCGGCTAAAAAGAAAGGGACGCGTTGGAGAACGAAGCGTCAGAGGGACGGGCCCCAGCGGCTACCTCAAAAGGGACAGAGCAGGAGGCCTCGGGGTTGCCATCTAAACCGGACCGTCCGAACCTTCTATTCCTCGGTGGGAATTCAACCTCCGCGCGACAGGCGGGCTAGTCGCTTCGCTGCGCGGCCTCTCGCGCCCTCCGCCGGCCTTTCTCGAGAACGACACTGTCCTTGTCCCCGCTGGACGCGAATAAAGATTTCTTCTTCAAACAAACAGGAAGTGTCTACGGAGGCCGGGCTGGCGACAGGGCAGGGGCCGGGCATGAAGCCGGGCGGCGACCGGATCGCGGGCGGTGGCGGCGGCGGCGACGATGAGCGATATAGTGGAGAAGACGTTGACGGCGCTGCCGGGACTCTTTTTGCAGAACCAGTCGGTTGGCGGGCCCGCGGGCGTCAAGGCGTCTTTCTCCTCACGGCTGGGAGGCCTCGTCCGCGGCATTACTGCGCTGACTTCCAAGCACGTAAGTGCTCGCCGGGCCGGGAGGTCAGGGGCGCCGGGGGAAGGTCCCCCGCGGCTGAGAGGCCCGAGTCGGGCGGTGAGCCTCGGGGCCGCCCCTCCGGCGGGGTTTAGGGACTCCGTGTGTGTCAGTCCGTCCCTGCGTCTGTCTGGAAGCGTCACTTTCCTTCCCGACTGACAGCTAGGAGGCCGAGTTTCCACAGTAGCCGTGACACTGAGTCATTAATATCTGGGACTGGTCTCTTTAATCTTTGAGCCTCCGTGTGTTTCCTGAACGTTGAAGTGGAAAAGTACCAATATGTATTCTATAGGTTGTTTCGAGGATCCGATGAGCCATCATGCGAGTGAAAAATACCTAGTGCCGTGGAAGTGTCACCATTGTTTACCATCTACAAAGTTTCTTTACAGGTTCTTTCTCACCAGTTCTTTCACACGCCAGAACAGAGCCTGCCATCTGAACCTGTTGTTCCACATCTCTGGGGGAGCTTGAGGTTCTTAGGTTAGACCAACCGGGTGGGCAAAGAAAAAGAATTAATTCTCCCCAAATGCAGTAAAGTTTGTTGTCTCAGCCTCAGATGGGCTTTGAAAATGACTAGAGTAGAAGGTATTAAGTTTCCACATACTTTGGTAGCTGAGCGTGTAAGATTACTTGGTTATGTCGTAATTTACTCAAAAATTAATTTATGAAAGAGATTATGTGTTAGACATTGAGGAAAAAGAGTAAAACAAATTTTCTTTCCCCCAGGAATTGGTCCTTCATCTTGGGCTTAAGACAGGTATAAGCAATATACAATGACTT